>JAVJIF010015228.1:0-107521 GCA_038442645.1 Agave tequilana | reverse complement strand
GTGATGGGCCTCTGGGCCAACACGAACCTGTTGATGGGCTCCGCATATACTATCGTGTGCCTCTTTAAACACTTCTTGTGCTTTAGAATTAATAAGCAACTGAGCAAATACCGTCATATTAGCGACGGTAAAGTGTCTTTAAAGCGGATCATTGTAGAAACGGAGAGACCTTCGTCGGATAGAAGCTGCTTTCTAGGGTCTTCTGGTAATATGTCATGCAGAGCATAGTTAATGAAGGAAAATCACCAATCTCTAGTTCAAATTGTTGGCCCAGAGGTTACACTCTCCAATTGTTTTGTGTTTTGATGATGACAAACCAAATAAGAGCTATTTTGTACTAATGATTTGCTTAAGATAAGTTTTCAGGATAAGTACCATATTTGGAGGCCATTGCTTAGCTATTGCAACAACTTCTAGGTTTCATGAAGCAAAGAAGGCATATTAAGGAAGGAACATAGAAGAAGGGGCTCTAGCAAGGCATAGCATGGCTCAAGACTTGAAGATTGCTCAACAAGATTTGTTTTTTAGTTTTATAGGATTAGAATTTTGTTAAAGAATTATAGATAGGTTTGAAGCTCAATCACACACGTTTTTGCGCACATATTGTTTTCTAAGATAATTTTCTAAAAAAAGTACAAAAATTATTTTTATACAAAATCCTCTGCCTACAAATCAATTTTTATGTTTTATTACTTATTACTATTTAAAGATATTTTTCATAAAAATCAAAGTCTTTTCAAAATTGTGTTTTAAACCTGACTTTTGACCTGAGAACGGTCGACCGCACCAGTCGACCGTGCCTATGTCAGTCGTCCGTCGACCGGACTAGTCGACCGAGGTTCTGGCAGATTCACGTATCAGTGTGCATGTCTGCCGGTCGACCGGGCGGTCAACCTGACTGCAATGGCTTTGCTCTCGGGTTTGTTGGGTCGACCGGGCGGTCGACCGTATGCCTGCAATGGCTCTATTTTTTGTATAGGCGGTCGACCGGACCGGTCGACCGGACTAGCCGTTGAACGTAAACGACTATTTTCTGGGCTTGTTTTATATTTTGTCTTTTTGTGTTTAAAATTGGTTTAAGGGATATATTTCAAACCTAATACTCTCTGATTAATCCTAATTATGTTTTATCCCTTAACCCTAGCCCTCTCCTATAAATAGGGGTGTTTGGGGAGAGATTTGTTTACAACATTTTATTACAAGAAAAATTCAAAAGTTTAAGGCATTCAAAAGCTTGGTTTCTTGGTTTTTGTGCTGAATTTCTCTCTCATTTTCTGAAGTGTTTTCAAGAATTCTCTGATTTCATTTTCTTTTCTCTTTGCACACAAGAGCTTCATTCTACTCATTGATTCTCTAAGGAACCTTTGTAAGGGAAGAGAATTTTGCAAGAGAAAGTTTGTGGTCTTTTGACTACCAAGAGAGAACTTGTACTTGAGATTGTGGAGTTGGGTACTCCGGTGTATTTGTGACATCTTTGTGATAGTGGAAGTGGTTGGAATCCTCTGGGAAGGCGGGGAAGTAAAGCTGGGTGCTCGAACCTCTCGATAACAAATCTTGGTGTTTGCTTTGGTTTACTTTCCTTGTTCTTGCACTACTTTCATTGCTATTGTTGCTTGCTTTTAATTGTCATTGCTATATTCACTTGTTGTCATTCATCTTGTCAATCATTGTCCCATACAACAAGGTTGCATTGCGCACCTCCAACTCATATTTTACGAGGAATCAGGAGGAAGGAGTTCAGAACCCTTCACGGGGCATTCGGCTCTTAGTCTTGTTTTGGGAGATTGTTGCATCATATTTTTAAATAGTGCATTGATTAGCATTATCACCTATTCACCCCCTCTCTAGGTGATTTTCAATTGGTATCAGAGCTTGGACTCTAGGTTTGGCTTAACATCCATAGAGAGATCCTTAAAATTTGCTAATCAACATTTTTCATTCATTCATTCATCACTAGTAAACATGCCGATAACATCAAACCCCTCCTAAATTTGATGGACTTAATTTCCCTATTTGGAAGGTTAGGATGACTATATTCTTGCAATCTTTGGGTAGCTTAGTGGCTAAGTCTTTGACCAAACCCTATGTAGCACCCGATAGTGATGAGAGCACATGGACCGACTTCAACTTTAGAGAATATGAGGCTAACTCCAAGGCCCAAAATTCCCTCTTAACCGCCTTGAATGAGGATGACCTTACACGGGTAATCATTGCCAATCCGCCTATGAGATTTGGTAACACTTGTTAGTCACGCACGAAGGGACTTCACAAGTCAAGAGAGCTAAGATAGATCTCTTGAGGTCCCAATATGAATCGTTTAAATGCTTGATGAAGAATCTATTGATTGTATGATTACTCGTTTTACTAAAATCACCAATGCTCTTTCTTCTTTAGTGATGACATCTCCAACGACCAAAAGGTGCGAAAAGTGATTCGGGCTCTTCCTACATCTTGGGAGATCAAGCCACCACCTTAAAAGAATTGAACGACAAGGATGAGATGGACCTAATTACTCTCATTGGGAACTTAAAAACCCATGAGATGGAAAAGAAAGCAAGAGAAGAGGCCGCTCCACAAAAGAAGAAGTCATGGCCTTCAATTCTTCATCCACTCTTGAGGACGATGAAGAAGATGAGGAAGAAGATGAGAAGCTTTCACTACTAGTTCGAAATGTGAAGAGGATGTACCGAAGGAACAAGCTCAACTTCCGAAGAAAAATCGAAGGCAAAGAGGAGAGGAGAATTATATGCTATAATTGCCGAAGACCCGACACATCATGGCGGATTGCCCGGAGTTCAAGAAGAAGATGACCTCCTCCTTCAAGCCAAAGAAATCGGAAGAGAAGAAGGCGTACAAGGCTACTTGGGATTCGGAAAGCGAGTCCGAGGAAGAGGCGGATATAGCGAATATGTGTTTCATGGCAAACACACCAAAGGTAACCCCTCAACCTCTTGATGATGAAGATGATGAATTAAGTAAGGAAGTTCTTGTTCATGCTTTTGTTGAACTTTCCAAAACTTATGATAATAAGAAAATTGAATGTCTTAAATTGCAAAAAGAAGTTGCTTTTCTCAAAAATCAACTTGCTATGGTTTCTAAAGAGAAGGATGATATTTCTTCTAATCTTATTTCCATTCAAAATGAGTTTAATGCCTACAAGGTTTCTTTTAAGGGAAAATCTCCTATTGTTGATGAAAAAGAAATTTCTTCTTTAAAATCTAAAATGATTGATTTTGAAAAAGTTTTGAAATTGTGCTTTTGACACTAAGAAACTTGAAGAAATGTTTTCTAAAAAGCACACCTCTCATGTTAAAGTTTCACTTGCTAAGATTACTCATGCTCACACTACACATAACACTTCTCATGCTAAACTTTTCATGCTCACAATTCCCTTGCTCACAAATCACACACTCACTATGCTTTTAAATATGGTAGAGTGTATAGATGCACATATTGTAGTAAGAATGGACACTTAGCTAAATTTTGTTATGACCAAGTTAATAGATCAAATAATCTTGTTTGGGTTAATGAAACTAACCCTTTAGGACCCAAGAAAATGTGGGTACCAAAATCAAGTCCTAAATTATTTGATGTAGGTACACACCAAGGCTCTAAGACGTAGGGAGCGGTGGTACCTTGATAGTGGTTGTTCAAGACACATGACGTGGGATATCAACACTTTACAACCCTATCAAGGTACATGGAAGTGGCTCTCCGTCACCTTCGGGGATGACTCCAAAGAGACTATCATCGGTATAGGTAACATTCAAATTAGTTCATCTCCTACTATAGAAAATGTTGTACTTGTTGATGGTTTGAAACATAATTTGCTTAGCATTAGTCAATTTTGTGATCGTGGACTTAAAGTTGTTTTTGATGATACTTCTTGCAAGATTTTTGATATTAAATCCAATGATTGTATTCTTACCGGTTTTCGTGATGATAATGTTTATATCATTGACATGCTTAATGTGGAATGTTCTACTAAATGCTTGAATGCTTTTGATGAAAATTCTTGACTTTGGCATAGAGATTAGGACATGCATCTTTTGACCATCTTTCTAGGATTAATTCAAAGGAATTGGTGAAGGGTATTCCTTGCTTGAAGTTTGAGAAAGACCGCATTTGTGGTGCGTGCCAACTTGGGAACAAACCAAGTCTTCCTTCAAACCAATCAAGGATATCATGTCAACTAGGCCTTTAGAATTAATTCATATGGATCTTTTGGACCTACTAAAACTAAGAGTTTAAATGGTAGTAGATATGCATATGTTTTGGTTGATGATTTTTCCCGTTTCACTTGGGTTTTCTTCTTGGAACACAAAGATCAAACTTTTTCTCATTTTAAGAATTTCGAAAAAGAGTTGAAAAAGAAAAAGGTTTTTCGATTTTGAAAATAAGTAGTGATAGAGGTGGTGAGTTTGTTAACCAACTCTTCATGACTTATTGTGATGAAAAAGGAATTAAGCATGAAATGTCTTGTCCTAGAACTCCACAACAAAATGGAGTTGTAGAAAGGAAAAATAGAACTCTTCAAGAGATGGCTAGGACAATGATAAGTGAGTATGACCTCCCTCAATATCTATGGGCCGAGGCCGTAAACACCGCATGCTATATATCTAACCGTATTTATTTGTGTAAAAATTCTTCCAAAACATCTTTTGAAATGTATCAT
This sequence comes from Agave tequilana, assembly GCA_038442645.1. Lineage (NCBI taxonomy): Eukaryota > Viridiplantae > Streptophyta > Magnoliopsida > Asparagales > Asparagaceae > Agave > Agave tequilana. The sequence goes on along the minus strand of JAVJIF010015228.1, from coordinate 102,846 downwards.
TCTAGAAAACCTAATGTTGCATATTTCAAAGTTTTTGGATGCAAGTGTTTTGTTTTGAACACTAAAGATAACTTGGGTAAATTTAATGCTAAAGCTTATGAAGCAATCTTTGTTGGATATTCTACAACTAGTAAAGCTTATAGAGTATTCAATAGATCTTCACTTACCATTGAAGAATCCATGCATGTTATTTGAAGAATCTAATGTGGTTGTTGAGAATGTTGTAGAGATTGACCCATTAGGTGAAGACATGGAGAGACTATCCTTGAAGGACTCATCCGCTCAAGAAGAAAAGCAAGAATCAATTGGTGATGTTCAAGAGGATAAAGAGGAAAGCTCTCAACCGCTTCCTAAAGCTTGGGATACGCTACAAATCATCCTAAGGAGCTCATCTTGGGTGATGATTGGTAGTGAAAAGTGCATTTTTATCATCGTATTTACCATCACATTTTCATATTTATTCTTTAATTCTGCACATTTATTAATATTTTGTAATTTATTGTGTGCAGGCCTCGAAATAATAAAAAGAAAGAATTAAAGCCTAAAAAGAGCCCAAAAGCCCACATATAAAGCCCAAGTGCAAAAGTGCAAATATCAATTGTCAAAAATGCAAATACTAAGGGCAAAAGTTGCAAATATCAAAGAAGAGGGAAGGATAGACTTCTATTCAACCCTAAACACTTGCAGGATGAGGATAAAAGCCAAAGAAGAGAAGGAAATTCGTGGATAAAAGATTTGGGATCTAGGTAACTTGCTTCCCAAGTTATATCTAAATCCCAAGATAAAGAGTCGAGATTCAACTTCCAGAAGGAAAATCCCAGATGGACGGACCAGAGGATGCCACGCGCCAAAGCACGTGGCATTTGGCTACAAAAGTGCCGCGTTTCCGCGGCAAAATTCCCGTTTCCGCGGCAATCCTAAGGAGGTTGGCGATGCGTTTTCGCTGAGGAGTTGTACTGGGACTCTACTTCCTATATCTCCTATAAATACCCCTGCAGAGCAACAGAGAAGGGGCGTCCAGAGGCGAGCAAAGGGCCAAAAGCTAGGGTTTAGTTTTTAGGTTAGATTTTATTTTCGTTTTTATTTTGTAAACTTTGTAACTGAGAGTGGAGGAAACTTTCATGGAGGATGGAGTCTTCGCTTGTACTGAGGTGACAGCGGTATAAGCCCGCTTATCTTCCATTGTTAATGAAATCTATTTAAGGTTCGTTTTTTGTTATTATTTTATGTTTTTTCATCTCTTGTTTATTCTTGTGTTTCTATGTTCCTATTTTCTTTCTTCTATGTGTTCTCTAATGCCTTGTGAACAATGAGACCCAACTGCTTCGAGAATACCTAGCCGAGGAAGATCCCTTGATGGCTTATGGCGATGAACATCCTATACGCCATACTTGCAAGTCTTCCGAGAAAAGGTAAATCATCGCACGGATCAAAGGTAAGCAGGTTGAAGAGGTTTGTACGTGTTTTCTTTCTTTTCTTCCTTTAGTTTAGATCCACATCTTCCTAAATTCTTCTCTTCCACTTCACTGTAAATACCACCCATTGTAAATACCACCATCATAACTAATAAAAAAGATAAAAACTTTAGAGAAACTTGCTTAACGCTTCCATCGCAGTCCCTACCTGAGGATCACGACACACGCATAGCCTTGCTACAGCGGATTAGAATTGAGAACTTGCACATCCTATTCTTAAAACTAAAATACTACATTTTGTGTGCAGGAAAACTCAGTCAACAGGTGATGCATCTAAAGGAGTCACAACACGCTCCAAACTCCATGACCTATGTGGTAACTTTGCTTTCATTTCTCATTTTGAACCCAAAGGCATTCTCGAAGCCGAGACGGACCCATATTGGTTGCTTGCCATGCAAGAGGAACTCAATCAATTTGAGCGCAACCAAGTTTGGCACCTTGTTCCTAAGCCCCACGATAGACCAATAATTGGTACTAAGTGGATCTTTAGAAACAAGATGGATGAGTCCGGAAATGTCATTAGGAATAAAGCTAGGTTAGTGGCCCAAGGTTACACTCAAGTTGAGGGAATTAACTTTGAGGAGACCTTTGCACCCGTAGCACGGCTTGAAGCCATACGGATGACACTAGCTTTTGCATCTTTCAAAAATTTTATACTTTTTCAAATGGATGTGAAAAGTGCATTTTTGAATGGTTTTATTAATGAAGAAGTTTATGTTTCTCAACCTCCCGGTTTTATTGATCATGTTCATCCCGATTTGTTTTTAAACTTGATAAAGCTTTGTATGGATTGAAACAAGCTCCAGAGCTTGGTATGAAAGGCTTTCTAGTTTTCTTATTTCAAATGATTTTATTAAAGGCAAAGTAGACACAACTCTCTTTACTAAGCATGTTGATAATGATATTTTAATTGTGCAAATTTATGTTGATGATATAATCTTTGGTTCTACTAATGAGCTTTTATGCAAGGATTTTGAAAAGGTCATGCAACTTGGATTTGAAATGTCTTCAATGGGTGAGCTCAATTTCTTCCTTGGACTCCAAATCAAGCAATTGCAAAACGGGACGTTCATAAGTCAAGCCAAGTACGCAAAGGAACTCGTAACGAAGTTTGGACTTGAAGGCTCAAAGACTTGCAACACTCCCATGGCAACTACAACCAAGCTTGATAAAGATGACCAAGGTAAAAATGTTGATATTAAATTATATAGAAGCATGATAGGAAGTCTTTTATATTTAACGGCAAGTAGGCCGGATATCATGTTTAGTGTGTGTCTTTGTGCTAGATTTCAATCGTGTCCTAAAGAGTCCCATCTTATTGTGGTAAAACGCATTATTCGTTATATTAAGGGCACTATTGGGATGGGTCTATGGTATCTGAAAACCGGAGATTTCTCTATGACGAGTTATTTGGATGCCGACTATGCGGGTTGTAGAGTAGATAGAAAGAGTACTAGTGAGACATGTCAATTTCTTGGTAATTGTCTTGTTTCATGGTCCTCTAGGAAACAAAATTCCGTAGCACTCTCAACCGCCGAGGCGGAGTATGTTGCCGCGGGGGCTTGTTGTGCACAAGTCCTTTGGATGAAACATACTCTCCTTGATTTTGATTTGCATTTTGATCATATAAAAATATTTTGTGATAATACTAGTACTATACACATTACTAAGAATGCAAATCAACATAATAAGACCAAGCACATTGAAATTAGATATCACTTTCTTAGAGATCATTTTGAGAAAGGAGATAGATATTGATTATGTTTCTACAGATTTGCAACTAGCCGATATTTTCACTAAACCTCTTGATTTTGCTAGATTTTCGTTTATTGTGGAGAACTTAATGTTTGTATTATTGATTAAACATGTGATTCCTAACCCTTTTTGATGTATGACAAAAAGGGGGAGAATAAGTTAGTGCATGATAAAAATAAATTTATATGGTCTTGGTTCCATATGAGTTTATATTATGAGTATATATGTTTTGTTTTCATGCGTTTTGAGAATTCTTGTGTTTTGTTAGTATCAAGTAAATAACATGTGTTTTTCATTATTGTTTCAATTGGTTTAAATTGATATCAAGAGCATATATGTTTTTATGTTTTCAATGAATTCTTGTGTTTTAAGTTTAAATGTTTTCTTTTTATAGCATAATTTGAGGGGGAGTTTTCTCTCCTCTCCTATATTTTTATCTTGTAGCCTATTTGTTTTGTCATCATCAAAAAGGGGGAGATTGTTGGCCCAAGAGGTTACACTCTCCAATTGTTTTGTGTTTTGATGATGACAAACCAAATAAGAGCTATTTGGTACTAATGAATTTGCTTAAGATAAGTTTCAGGATAAGTACCATATTTGGAGGCCATTGCTTAGCTATTGCAACAACTTCTAGGTTTCATGAAGCAAAGAAGGCATATTAAGGAAGGAACATAGAAGAAGGGGCTCTAGCAAGGCATAGCATGGCTCAAGACTTGAAGATTGCTCAACAAGATTTGTTTTTAGTTTTATAGGTTTAGAATTTTGTTAAAGAATGATAGATAGGTTTGAAGCTCAATCACACACGTTTTTGCGCACATATTGTTTCTAAGATAATTTTCTATAAAAAGTACAAAAATATTTTTATACAAAATCCTCTGCCTACAAATCAATTTTTATGTTTTATACTTATTACTATTTAAAGATATTTTTCATAAAAATCAAAGTCTTTTCAAAATTGTGTTTTAAACCTGACTTTTGACCTGAGACGGTCGACCGCACCAGTCGACCGTGCCTATGTCAGTCGTCCGGTCGACCGGACTAGTCGACCGAGGTTCTGGCAGATGCACGTATCAGTGTGCATGTCTGCCGGTCGACCAGGCGGTCGACCTGACTGCAATGGCTTTGCTCTCGGGTTTGTCGGGTCGACCGGGCGGTCGACCGTATGCCTGCAACGGCTCTATTTTTGTATAGGCGGTCGACCGGACCGGTCGACCGGACTAGCCGTTGAACAGTAAACGGCTATTTTCTGGGCTGTTTTATATTTTGTCTTTTTGTGTTTAAATTGGTTTAAGGGATATATTTCAAACCTAACACTCTCTGATTAATCCTAATTATGTTTTATCCCTTAACCCTAGCCCTCTCCTATAAATAGGGGTGTTTGGGAGAGATTGTTTACAACATTTTATTACAAGAAAAATTCAAAAGTTTAAGGCATTCAAAAGAGCTTGGTTTTCTTGGTTTTTGTGCTGAATTTCTCTCTCATTTTCTGAAGTGTTTTCAAGAATTCTCTGATTTCATTTTCTTTTCTCTTTGCACACAAGAGCTTCATTCCTACTCATTGATTCTCTAAGGACCTTTGTAAGGGAAGAATTTTGCAAGAGAAAGTTTGTGGTCTTTTGACTACCAAGAGAGAACTTGTACTTGAGATTGTGGAGTTGGGTACTCCGGTGTATTTGTGACATCTTTGTGATAGTGGAAGTGGTTGGAATCCTTCTGGGAAGGCGGGAAAGTAGAGCTGGGTGCTTGAACCTCGATAACAAATCTTGGTGTTTGCGTTTGGTTTACTTTCCTTGTTCTTGCACTACTTTCATTGCTATTGTTGCTTGCTTTTAATTGTCATTGCTATATTCACTTGTTGTCATTCATCTTGTCAATCATTGTCCCATACAACAAGGTTGCATGGCGCACCTCCAACTCATATTTACGAGGAATCAGAAGGAAGGAGTTCAGAACCCTTCACGGGGCATTCGGCTCTTAGTCTTATTTTGGGAGATTGTTGCATCATATTTTAAATAGTGCATTGATTAGCATTATCACCTATTCACCCCCCCCTCTAGGTGATTTTCACAAATCCTATTGAGGTTACTTGAACTTCATTAGTTTCCAACACGTGATTAGGGCAGACAAGGCGTCGAAAGGCCACTGTAAGATGATAAGTTGCGTCATTAGGTAAGGCCAATATAGCTGCTACTATAGCCAAGACATCTGCCTTAGTATTTTAGAAGTAAGACACATGGCCGATGTAAAAGCCATCAAATGAATTAGCCATTTTGATGACTACATTGTGATAAGATACCAAATCTTCATTCTGAACCTTGTATTCTCCTTTAACCTGATTGATAATCAGCTTTGAATCATCATAAGCCTTGAGGTAGCATACTCCCATTTCATGAGCGACCTGAAGACCGATGAGTAGGGTATTATATTTTGCTACATTGTTAGAACAAGGCGTTGTCAATGAAAATGCCCGAGGAAGGATATGATTTTGTGGTGAGGTAAATACCACCCCCACACCAGCGATTATCTTGTCTTTGGATCCTGTTCTTGATGCTCCATAAAAGAACATCTGTCACACTTCATCCTTTGAGATCATAATGGATTCAAAAACCTCATCTGGAATATCTTCATAAAGCTTTAAGTTCTCTGAAACTGGTTGAGCTATCAGAAAGTCTGCAAGGGCTTGACCCTTAACCGCCTTTTGAGGGACAAAGCGCATGTCGTACTGAGACAAGAGGATGGCCCACTTAGCTAACATCAAATTCAGTGATCCCAGTTTTGTCATAAGAATGTGCAAGAGATTAACTCTAGAAATGACATGTATGGTCTGACTAACCAAGTAATGTCGCGTGTTTTGAATCGCAAAGATAAGAGATAAACATTCATTCTCGATAAGATTATATCAGAAATCAGCTCCTATTAGGGTCCTGCTCAGATAGTAAATAGCGTGTCCATGGCCTTCGTCATTCTTTTGGGCAAGAAGAGCACCCGAAGAGTGGTCCATGGCTTTTACATAAAGTAAGAATGATTTTCCTGATATGAGAGCCACCAGGACTAGAGCTTTAGTGAAGTATTCTTTAATGTCCTCGAAAGCCTCCTAGCAGGCTTTATTCTATACAAAAGAGACACCCTTTTTCGTAAGCCGGGTGAATTATTGACAACGGCTTAAGAAATTTGCAATGAATCTTCGGATATAGGCCAACCTACCTTGCAGGCCCTTGAGTTCTTTAAGATTCTTAGGTGGTTGCATGCTCTGAATAGCTTTTACCTTGTCTGGGTCAAGATGGATTCCTTTTGATGTGACAATGAATCTCAAAAACTTGCCACTTGAACACTCAAGAAGAACTTTGTTGGGTTCATTTCGAGTTGATAGTCTCGTATTATATCGAACATTGTTTTAAAGTCATGAAGATAATCATTTTTATCACGAATTTTGACAGCAATGTCGTCGACATAGCACTCTACCGTTTTTCGGAGGTGGTTACGGAAAATTGTGCTCATTGCATGTTGGTAAGTTGCTCTAGTATTCTTTAACCTAAAGAGTATAACAGTATAACAATATACCCCCAATGCTATCCGAAATGAAGTATGCCTTTCGTTTTCTGGGTACATCTTGATCTGGTTGTACCTTGAGAATTCATCCATAAAAGACATTCTCTAAAAGCCGCATGTGTTGTCAATCATGACATCAGTGATGGGTAGTGGGAACTCATCTTTATGGCAAGTTGCATTAAGATCGCGGTAGTCGATACATATCCAGATTTTTTCATTCTTTTTAAGAATGGGGACAATGTTACCAACCCAATCCGAATGTTGCTCTTCCCGTATGAAATCACATTCAATGAGTTTATGAACTTTAGCTTTGATAGCTTCCATGATGTGTTGTTTTACCAGTTTGATGTCAGGTTTAATGTTTAAATGATACAGGGCTATTTGCGGATCAAGACCGGGCATATCTTCATAATTTCATGCAAAAACATTGATATACTCTCGTATAAGAGCTATTAATTCTTCTCTTTCTGTGAGTGATAGACTTTCACTTATAGAGATGGGTTTAGGATGATCTCAACTACCCACATCGACTTGAATTACCCCATCCTCAGTGGGCAGTTCACGTTGTTCAAATCACTTTTCCCACTGGAGATTGAGTTGTTGAGCCCATGGCCCAGCGTCAAATGTTTTAACAGCCTCTCATGCTCCAATTGATCGATTGAAGTCATATTGACGAAGAGGGTTTTGAAGAGCACACACACACTGACATCTGATTCTCACTCAGATGAAGTGGAGGAATATGATGGGAAAGATTTGTCTTCTTTAGACAGAAGCAGAGTGGGAGGTGTAACATATCCCAACCACTTGCGTGTTTTATCGTAATAATTCACTAGCTTTCCTTTCGGCACGAAAGTCCATAGAAGACCACGTCGTACCCTTCTTGAAGTTTAAGCCATTCCCACGCTGTAAATTATACCCCATTTTTCTCATCATATGGTGCGCAGATCGTGCATAATGGAAAATTGCGGGGGCTCTGAGTCTGAACTCGAGTCTGTAACTGCAGACATTCAGGGTTGGACCCTTCCGAACACTATAGGCGATTGACTCCTTTTAGATGGAGGGATCACAAATACTGAACCTCCTCCATTCTCTACAGGCATACTTGTTACGCTTATCATGGACAAAGGCATGTGAAAGGAGGTAACATCAACACTCAGAGGATAATCAAAAGTGACATTCTCATTGATCACCCATTCATCATCATCCTCGATGGGATTGTTACATTTAGGAACGTTAAAATATGCTATAATTAGTTTAAAAGCAAGAGTAGTTGGCATGTCTTCCTCTGACTCCAAATCTGCTTCATTGCCACTATCATCGTCTTCAAGCAACGGTTCTTTTGCTACTTCGTTAGCTTCCTGGTAGAAAAGAGCATCAGTAAAGTAGTTTTCAACTTCCTTGAATGGCTATTTTTCAGCAAACAACATTCATACTGTTGCATTATCTTCCACGTACTTGAAGCACTAGTGCAGAATAGAGGGAATGATCCAATTAGTATGAATCCAAGGCCGCCCAAGCAATAAATTATATGACGTGTCAGCGTCGATGATATAATATGTCACTTCTAATTTTAGGTCCCCAGCGAAGTCGAGTTTGCTCTAATGGGTGACTACTTCCTGCATTAAAGCCATACATCGTAGTAGTCGTTGTTGACAGCCTGTTAAGCGGTATCCCAAGAAAGTAGATGAGTCTTTTAGGGATGATGCTGAGTGCAGACCCTAGATCAACCTTCACCCTCTCGATGCACGTCGAGCCGATGTATCCAGCATAATACAAGGGTCGATTATTTTTATTGTCTTTGAGGAGCATATCCTCAGCAGCGAAGGTGATAGCAGGTATTTTCAACTGTACATGATGACATTCAGGGCACAAGGGTTGACTGTCATCTTCAAAGACCTCCAGCATATGCATCAGAAATGATTCTGAATTAGCCAGCGTGTTCCTGAGTACCTCTCTTATCTCTTTCGAGAGGTGAAGCAGCTCGTGCATAGTAATTCGAGCTGAAATATTAGCTAGTTATGCTAATATATCCAAGTGGAAAGGGCCATCAGGTCTCGGACCCAGGGTTCTCTTCAACACGCGGTCAAACCTGACTTCTCTACTTTTCTTTTGCTGGCGTGGGAACTAAAGCTAGAATAGGTAGTTTCGTTGACATCGTTAGTTGTTGTGTCTCGTCAGTGGTCTTCTTATACTGTCTCAGGTATGATTTCCCAAACCGAGTACCTGTCGGTTGAGATGTAGCATCCTATGCTGCGAAAGCATGCTTCTCATCTTCAGAATTACTGAGAAAAGCTATTGTTACTTGTCATCCTTTTGCAAGACAGAGACAGTATTGCAGGATTTTCCCTTTGCCTTGGGTTTCTTTGAATCCCGTTATTTATCTTTGGCAAGATCTGGGTGCACTCACATAATTTTCCCAGTCTTCAATGACAGTGGAAGGAGACCTTTAGCCTCTTGCTACTTTGCTGAAGGATTACTTACCTCTAGTCGTGCCTTGGGACTGAAGCATGTCTGTCGGGGACAGTAACCTTCGGAATAGTGCCGAACTCCAAAAGTCACCATGTTTGCAGTGACTTTCTTCTGTTCTGACCTTAAAGTCAGAACTTTTTTCATCGATCAAAGCCTGAATTTTGTACTTAAGGACAAATCATTTGTTGGTAGGATGGTGAACCATCCTATGGAAGAGGCAATAGTTGAGATCGTTTGTGCGTCCCACTTCGTTAGGGCGTCGAACCTCTGGCAGTTTCAACTTGTTGCCCTTTTGGAGAAAATGAAATATTATAACCACTTGCTCATCTTTGAAGGAGTATTATTTTGGAGGAAACTTGAACTCCTGATTGCTAGCGCCACCCTTCTTTGTTTTCGGAGGAGTTTCCCCTGACAACTCCACAGACATGGTTTCTTTCCCTTTTGCTTGGGAGGACTGTGCCATTTCGTCGCGTCCTTTGTTGTTCACACCCTATTTTTCTTTAGGCATGGAAGGCTCAAACTTTTTAGCTGACTTCTAGGCTATTTCGGCTTGCTAAACAAGCTCTTTCCATGTGTGGGCCTTAACTGCCCCATGTGAATCTCTACTTGGTTCCGGAAGTTGTGCCTGCATATCTGCAATAACATAGGCAATGGCATCCCTGCTGGAAACATCAGAGATAGATTCCTGAATCTTTCAATATAATCACAGACCGATTCTTCTTTCTTTTGCTTTGTGGAAAGAAGATTATCCATGGTTATCTCGGTGTCATCTTCATAGAAGCGAGAGGGAACCGAGTCTCCAAATCGATCCAAAAATTGATGGAACCCGGTGGAAGGCTTCTGAACCAGTCGAAGGCCACTCCTTTGAGAGTACCAATAAACAATCTGGCCATGATGGCATCATTATCTATTACATTACCAGTCTAGGACCAGAAGTAAAATAAATATGTTGGTTCGGTGAACTCTTACCATCATACGTATGTAACGTTGGTGGTTTGAATTTTGATAGGTATGGCACTGAATCCCATTGGGTAAGGGCGAGTCATGCCTACTTTCTTCAGCTCATCCCTTTGAGCTAGGGATGCAATCTGAGCCTGGATGCCCTTAATAACCTCAGCATCAATTGAAGAGCTTTACTTCAACTTCTCAGTCTTAGGTCGTTCATCATCATTATGCGGCTCCTCATTATGATTACTCTCGGTATCATTGTTATTCCGGTTGGTTAGAAGTTGAGCTAGTATCTGTTGAATATTATCCAAAGCTTCTTGTTGTGCCCTGAAAGTTTGTTCTTGAGCCTCCATCCATTGGCGAAGGTCATCAGTGTTGTTATCGGCCATGTTAGCCGACACTCTGCATGTTTACACAAAGCTGACTGTTGCTGGAGAGGCATACCTACTAGCTTCTCCCCCCATCATTAGACCATTAGAAGAGATTTTTCAGTCGTTCTGGTGATATGACCCCAGTTGAAGAGGACAGTTGTTCATAATTATAGGGTTTTGCTACCATGAATCTTGTGCCTCAGAATACACCTTCTTATCCTACTAAAACTTGGCCCAAACTGGGGCTATAGTCTGAATCTGGAGAACTGAATGAAGGAGAGTTAGTATCACGTCTCTCTCATCTGGCCCTGAGCGGTTCGCGCCCTCTCCCTATCATGTTGACGAATGCTGAGGGAAGATCAGGCACGTTTCGTGCTTTGTTCCTTTTCTGAGACCTCACAGGGGCTTGAATCGATAGTCGATTGAACACTGACTGTCGGGCTGGCCCTAGTCGGCAATGGGCTAAATGGATCGTCACCAACTGGCACCATGCTTGTTCACAACAGGAGGGAGAAATATGGAGTAGTTCTTCACAAGAGAACTTCTGTTTGTTCATTAAAAACTCTCGCAAATCAGGATTAACTAGGCTTAAGCGATCTTGTATAGAGACTCGAGAGGGTCGTGTATCAGGCTGTTCAAGCTGGAGAACTTTTGCATTGAAGCTTCACTTTTTAGGTGAATTCAAAAGAACCTCACCTGTAGTATTAGCTTCGCTTGGCAAAGCTCTTCGCCAAACTTCTAGCTCCGCCCCAAAGTGCGAGCTTAGCGCTTGAACGCATTGGGAACGAAGTCTTGGTAGCTTCGCTTTTAGCACGTAGTGGTGCTTTAATCTTCACGTTGTGGCAAAGATAACTAGCACTATACAGTTCCTTTCTAGCCTTGCGGCTAGAAACTTTGCTAGCACCCCTAAGTGCTGAAGTTGCATAAGCAACGCTATCAACACTTGGAGGTACTCCCTTAACTTCGCTCAAAAGAGCGAACTTAGCGCTAAAAACAGGCGCTCTTTGGTTAGGTGAAGCTAAATAAGCTTCGTGTCTAGCGCTGCATCGTGCTGCCAATTTAGCGCCCCGTGTTGAAGCTATATGAGCAACGCTACCAACACTTAAAGGCCCTTTGCCCTTGTCTTCGTGCAAGAGACGAGGTTGAGTTTCAACTTCAGAGGAAACTTCGCGCGGAGAAGTTCCTTGCTTCGCCTTCCTGACCTGCTTGCCCTGAGCGGTCTTAGGTTCATGTAGAACTAGTTTGGCTTCGCATGGGCCGTGAGGTTGACATGAAGTCAACTTAGCCTCAGTTGAGACTGAAGGGAATTAGAGCGAGGTCTGGTTACCCGTGCCCGCAGCTTGCATGGGTTTGGACACAGCCTCAGTTGGATATATTTTCTAATCTGTAGCCAGTGGAGCTTTGGCTACGGAGACCCTCCTGTGCATCCGTGCATAGAGTGCTAGACCACCCCCAGAGAGGAGTTCCTCAAACTTCTCTTGGTCAAACTGAATGACCAAGTTTTCGATGGTGGTGGGTTCAGTCCTCTGATCGTTGCCGTGCGACATCATCTTCTTGTTGCGGAAGAAGACCCAATTCCCCAGCGGTGTCGCCATCTTATTTTTCATTGAAATTGATCAGGGGAAAACATAGAAAAAAAAATTAAGGAGCAAAATTATAAGTAATTGATTAAAGAAAGGAAAAAAAATTACAAGTAGATCTTCTCTGAGATTCTGGGAAGTATGCTGGTGGGAATCTGATCAGCACGCAATTACTTTATCCCGTTGACGATGCAATCGGTCGGGTGTTCAAGCCTTCTCGAAAGAATTTCCTTCTCGCTTGGTTCTGAAAATCTTCTCAAAATGGAAGGCGTGTTGAGACCCTGGATGAAAGAGAGTTAAGTCTCTGAGACCTTAGAAGCTTAAAAGCAAGAGGACACACGTTCTCTTAGATCTCTCCCAATTTTCCCGCCCTTCTTCCTTCGTACAAGGGGCTATTTATAGCAAAAATAGGGGTGTAACTACCCCCTTGAATTCAGTAAGAATGAATCAGTCTATTAGCTTCGTGCGAAGCTCGAAATAGCCTTGCCGCGAGGCTAAATGCAAGCTCAGACGAAGCTGGAAGGTTCGCGCGAGCTATTAATAGCCATTGTGGTTTAATTGTCTCCATTTAATGTGGGACGAAGTGGGTAGGTGTAACCACCCACTTAAAGTGACATTAACCCCACTGAAGTCGCAGGGTTCACCCATTATTCCCTCATGGGATTTTGGAACAGTCAACTGATGACATGGTAAAGCTTGCCGCGGAGCTAAGTAAGAGTTTCATGCGAAGCTCATCATAGAAAGCTTCAAGCAAAGCTATACTCAAAGCTTCAGGCGAAGCTATACTCAAAGCTTCAGGCCAAGCTAAGAGTTAGCTTAGAGCAGAGTTGGACCACTCCATCTCCAGCGAAGCTGGTGAGAAAGCTTCTAGAGAAGCTTAAAGTTAGCCTTCAATGGGGCTGATTGAAGCTTCGTGCGAAGCTAGTGTCTTCGGCCTTTCGACAAGGCTATGAGTGAAATTAACCCCATTTAGGTTCATGAGAGGCTATATGTTGAACAAACCTAGCCTTATAGGCTTGCTTTGGCCTCTGGTACAGGTATAGAACTGGTCATCAGCTTATAGCCCTCAAATGCAGTATTTGTAGGCAAAGAGCTAGGTCTTAACGAGATGAGGCCATGTGTCAAAGATCGACGCGTGGATCCTCCACATAGTCGCGAAAACGCGGCAAAGTGCCACATTTTTATGGCAGTACGAGGGACTTAGGTCCCTGGTTTCGCTCCGTAGTTTCGTCCTGGTACGAAGACCTTCTAGATGGTTCTGAATTTAGGTAAATTGGATCCGATTTTGTTAAAATTTGTGTCCAACTTCTGGATCCAATGTATCTTCTAGAAGCTCTCTATCTTGGCATCTAAGTAATGAGATTTAATTACCTAAAATTGGGTTTAATTAGGCTCTAATTACCCCTTTGGCCTTCTAGTCTTGATTATCTGCAAAAGAGACCAAAATACGGATGAGAAGCGTTATTTTATTCATAAATCAGTAGAAAAATATGATATAATAATACAGAATCGTAAACTAATCACACTCCCATACTTGTCTTTTGCTTATCCTGAGCGAAACAAGAAAAAACTAAACCAAGAATATTATCACACTACTTTCGCAGGTGACGCGATTGCACTGAGCGTGTGCAACAAGCCGTTAAACCTCCAGGTTTTCCCTAGAAAAGGAGTTTTGTCTCCTAAAGGTTTTTACCAGATTACATCCACAAAATCCATGAAGAAAGAAAACAAAAGTGAGTGTTTTGAAAATGCATTTTGAAAGAGAGAAAAGTTTTTGAAATATTTTTGTAGAAATTTAAGCGACCTAAGGTTATAAGTTCACCAAAAATTATTCTTCCTTAAACTTAGTCTTGAAGCAAGATCTTGTTATTAATTAAGGTAAGAATTCAAAATTGGATTATCTTTCATAAAACCTAGATAATATGCACTTATAGTGAAGATTTTTGGGATTTCAACACTAACCATCAAGCCATTTTTATTTATATATTTCTTTCTTTTTTCTTACCTAAGATTTCTTAGGCTTTCTAGTTTATCTCGGTAGTGAGAGTGTAGCCAATGACTCCCAAATCAGATGATGTTAGGGCATCAGATGAGAAAATATCTGTCGGGCTTAAGGACTCGAGTAAACAAGCCTACAAAACTTTGAAGGATTATTTGTTTCTTTTGACTACCGTTTGCATGAATAATCATGCTTCTTGGAGCAAGTTATCCAGTTTTAATAAGTGATTTTTTATTCATATATACCATATATATTTTTTAATTATTTTTGCTTTATGGCATTTTAGGTATTTGTTTCCATCCTAAAATTGTGTAAGTATGAAGTGTCATATTATCTAAGGCAAAAATTCAAGATAAAATTATCTCTCCGTCTTTCTTGCTTAATCTATAATCTTAAACAAGATTCATTATTTCGACTAAGTTTAAAATGTCATAATTAAGGCTTTTTTAGTTTCTAAGATCATTTTAATTTTCTTAAAAATAGATCAAAAGTTTGTCTCTTGTTTCAAAAAGTTTTTAAAGAAATGGAAAATTCCTATACAAAAAATAAATTCTAAGGGTATCCTAAAAGAAGTGAAAAAGAAAAAAAATCTAAACACTCTATGTTAATAGACTCTCCCCCATACTTTTCTCATGCATTATTCTCAATGCATCATGAATGTATGTATGCATTAAACAAATAGAGAGGGAAGAAAAAATCATCTCAAAGTGGCAGTTCTGTTGGTGGTCTGATTGGTCCACGAAATGCAGCCCAATCCAAATTACATGGAATTCGCAGGAACCCACCAATGACCTCTCTAATATAACCCATTATTATGATGTGAACAGAGTTGATTTTTATTGGGAATTTTGCCTTATCTAATTTTTAAATTTTCAAAATAATTTCAGAGTCATTATTTTCAACATCTTTGTCCCAGAATGGAGTATGAAATGATGGATTAATTGATTAGAAACTACAAGAACTAATATCGACTCAGGAAATTGACTGAAATTAAGTAAAGATTCTGGAGTCAATATTGGTTTAGAAAGTGGGTCCAAATCAAAAAGTTGAAACTCTAGTCCACATTCATTTTCCCCAAATGGAATGTGACTTTCTATGATTAGTGATTCAAGTTCAAGAATGACAGGTATGTAAATCAACACTGACTCAAAGATGTTGCTCAAGTTGGGTAACAAGACAAGAGTCAATATTGATTCAGAAATTTGAACCGGATCACAAATTTGTGAATCTGGGTTACATTCTTGATTGAGTTCAATTTCATAAAAATGAGAACTGGCCAATTTGTTAATAGGACTTTCAGAAGTTATGTATTGGCCAAGTTTCAGATGTGAATCATAAAAGATGAGTAATTCAATTTCACGTTGTATGGGCACAGAATTCAAAGTTGATTTGGAAAAATGTTTGAAGTGAGGCAAGATACTGGAGTCAACATTGAACCAAAAGTGGAATTGAATTATCAATTTGATGTTCAGGATCACATTCATTCTCAAGTTCAATCTCAGGAAAGAGACAATTTGTCAAAATGTTAATGTGGTTCTCAAAATTCTAAGTTTGGTCAAGTTCAAATGGGTATGCAGAAATTGAATCTTGGTTTCCAAAAGAACATGATTTTTGGTCCAATTGATAGAGTTAAAGATAGAAGGATTGGTCAAAGGTTGAAAAGAGAGAACTCTTTCCCTCTTATTGATCAATTCGCTTAATATTGAATCTAACCTACTGATAGGCTGGGTAACAGAATTTTGAGTCTGAATCATGTCTCCTATACTCTTTGTAATTTGTTCTTCTTGAGAAGGTGAGCATTGAAGTTGGTTTTGAAAATTGTGGTGAAATCGTGAGTCCATCAAATTTTGAGAATGTTGCTCAGACTCACGCAAGGCTTCCGTACTCATTTTCAGAATAGATTTTTTTTACAGTTGGATGTTCTAAAAGAGAAGTATGTGAAGCTTGATTCTAGGGAAATGGTGAGTCCAACAAGGCATGAGATTGTTGCTCGGTCTCACTCAGGAATTTCATACTCTTTTTCAAGATTGATCGGTTTTTATTTTGAACTGATGATGAGTATGAATCTTGATTTTCAAAACAACATGATTCTTGGGCCCTAACAGAATGGTTAGAAATGTCAGGATGGTCAAAGGGTGGGAATAGAGACTGTTGACCAATATATCTATTTCTTGATTATGTGCTATTTGGACCTGAGTCATGGCTTCTATCATCTTTTCAAAGTCAATTGGTTCATCATTTTGTTGCGATTGGGCATGAAAAGATGAGTATGAAGGTTGGTTTTGAAAATTTTGGTGAAACGGTGAGTCCATCAGATTTTGAGATTGTTGCTCGGACTCACGCAAGAGTTCTATAATCGTGTCCAAGACTGTTGATTGGTCATTTTGAAAAGGTGGGATAGCTATATTCTTTTCTAACTCAGATTTTTCTTCTATGGGTTGTTGTTAGAGAAGGAATATATGAAGCATGATGTGAAAAAGTTTGTGAGTCGAGCTTGTTCTGTTGGGACTCAATCATGGCTTGTACGGCTTCAATACTCTTTTCTAATTCAGATTTTTCTTCATTTGGTAGTTCTAGAAAAGGGGTATAGGAAGCAAAATCAAGGAATGAAAATTGTGAAAATTGTGAAAATTGTGGACAAGGAGGTTAAAAATTTGACTCGGGGGAGGTGAATCCTCATTGACTCTGTGTAGACTGAAAATTATTTTGAAAATTTTGGTCATAAGATTGGAGGTATAGGTTATATTGAGTCGGATAAATCCAATCCGGTCTATTCGATTGGTTCATATTATTTAAAGCCAGGTTGGAGTTATCTGAATCAAATGAGATTGGTGTGAAATATGGATTCATATTAAGATTGAAAAAAATGTTGTTGTTCAAATTCATTTTCATAAATAAACAAAAACAAAAAAGAAAAAGCAAACAAACAAACAAAAAGAAAAAAATTAAAACCAAGCCTATACTTGGTTGACCTAGACCTAGACGACTCCTAACTGGTCGATTACCCGAGGGAGGTTGTTCTATGAACCCGATTATGAGCTAATTAGCTAGGTAGGGGCAAAATGCGGTGGGATGTATCCGTGCGTAAGTAACGGGCCTTAATTACGTCAAACCACCGGATCTTCGAGGCTTAACCTCTTAATACCCAACCTTAGACACTGATTTGACAAGAGTATGGTTCTCACAAGTTTCACCCTCGGTCAATATCTTCATGAGTCTGTGATGTCCTTAGAGGCCAACGTCTATCAATTTTTATTTTAGGCTTGGGTTGTATAAGTAGGGAGGTGGTTTTTGGGCTAAGAAAAGGTAATGACTTCCCCAATTTATCTTGTATCGGGTTATGACCTTAAGTCCAATTCGTGCAAGTGTGAATATAGACAAGAATAACACACAAAGCGAGTAAATCACCCACATATTTGTTCTATGCTATATGCAATGCCATATATACACTTTAGTTCAGATTACAACAACGGAACAGAATACAGTATATTTGAATTGAATTAACACGTGCCTAAATGCAAATATCTAAACCATCTTAAAAGCATCCAATTACTGATTTTAATTTTTAATTATTGCAGTGTGTAGGCAATCAAAGCAAAAAAATAGCAACTTCACAGATATATGAAATTTAGAAGCAGCCTGCAAAACTTAAGGCCAAGATCCAAATAAAGTGTCGCGTTTATGCGGATTTTAAAGCGTTTCCATGGCAAATACGTGAGCAATAGCTCCCTACTTTCTTGAGCAGGGAGAGCAAGCAAGCTTAGCTTTCTGCAGTGCTTAATTTCTATTAAAATTGTCATGCACACCAAAATAGAGAAGAAAATGTTAACAAAAACGTGAAATCAAAACCGTTACCGTCCCCAGAAATGGCGCCAATATTTTTTGATCGGGGATAAACCAGCACTTGAAAATATGTATTTTGTAAA
Organism: Agave tequilana; assembly: GCA_038442645.1. Taxonomy (NCBI): domain Eukaryota; kingdom Viridiplantae; phylum Streptophyta; class Magnoliopsida; order Asparagales; family Asparagaceae; genus Agave; species Agave tequilana. The sequence continues at coordinate 84,774 of JAVJIF010015228.1, read as the reverse complement.
TTCAATAAAAGCGTATGTATGCTTGGGCTTTCTCGATACTTTCGTTGTAGCATGATGGCTATACGGGTTGAATCCACAGGGATAGGAGGTGATTGAAGCATTAACAGTTCTTGTTCATGTTGTATGTTAACAGTTCTTCTTTATTAAAGAAAGAGAAAAAATAGAAAAGAAAACTAGAAGTGATAGGTGGAGAACGTGATAAAAACGGTAATGTGAAAAACAAGCAAGAAGTGATTGTGGGATCGGTAAAACAAAACAAGAAAATGGAAATGAGGTGAAAAGTGAAGTGATTTAGAAGGTGAGTTTAAAAACAAAATAGAAAAGAAAATGAACTTGTGGTGAAGAAGATGAAATAAAGGTGAACTAAGAAGATGGTGAAAACAACGATAGAGAAATGGTAAAAAAGTTTTGAAAATTGTTTTTAAAACAAAGTAAAGAAAAGAAGAAAAACGATAAAAGAAATTGCTACTGACTACTAATTGTTCCACTAACGTGCTAACCTCATAGTGATAGTTGCCTCACATTGATCATTGGCCATCAATAGTCCTTGGCTTCTTCAAGAGACAATACAAAATATGGCACATGAAATTATTCTTCACATTCAAGCACATCCATTCCAAACAACAAGGTGTAAGGTACTATTAGATCATCAAAACAAAATAGAGATGAGCATGAAATAAAGAAAACATTGCAAATTAACTTATTAGTAGTTAGGTGTTAGAATGTTAGAATCCATCATCATTAGCCATCAATGGCTCTTGCAAAAGCAAGGCCTTGTAGATGCTATTAGATTAATGTGGATTATCAAGTAAGAAGTTAGCTAGTTAGCGGTTAGTAGTTAGATTGCCATGAGAAGAAAACTAGTTAAGCACAATGTAGAAGATGGAGAAGATTACAATAGAGAAGAAAGGAGACACCTTTACATAGATTGTCACTCTCTATTACATCAAAATCTCTCTCTCTCTCTTTCTCTCTCCAGAATCAACTCAGCCCTACTATAAAATCTAAAAAGAAAGAAAAATATAAAAAAAGAGAAGAAAATCCTACTCTACAACTAGAATAAAGAAATCCTAGTTATTGCTCTCTGTCGTTCTGGTTTCTGGCCCTTAAATGCAATATTTATAGGCAAAGAGCTAGATTTTGACGAGATGAGGCTACGCGTCGAAGATCGACACATGGATCCTCTACATAGCCACAAAAACGCGGCAAAGTACCACATTTTTTCAGCTATACCAGGGACTTAGGTCCCTAGTTTCGCTTTGTGGTTTCGTCCTACGGCGAGGACCTTCTAGATGGTTGTGGATTTGGGTAAATTGGATTCGATTTTCTGTAGATTCGTGCCCAACTTCTGAATCCAATTTATCTTCTAGAAGCTCTCTAGCTTGATCTCCAAGTAATAAAATTTAATTATCTGAAATTGGGTTTAATTAGGCTCTTATTACCCCTTTGCCTTTCTTGTCTTGATTATCTGCAAAGAGGCCAAAATACGGGTAAGAAGCATTATTTTATTCATAAATCGATAGGAAAATGTGATGTAATGTTGCAGAATCGTAGACTAATCAATTACCAAGTTTACTAAAATCACCAATGGTCTTACTTCTTTAGGTGATGGAATTGACAATGACTAAAAGGTGAGGAAGGTCATCCGAGCTCTTCCACCATCATGGAAAGTGAAAGCTACAGCTTTGAAAGAGTTCAATGATAAAGAAGATGGAGATCATTGGCCTTATTGGCAATCCAAGATCCATGAGATGGAGAGAAAAGCAAGAGACAAAACAAGAAAATGCTAGCCTTCAAGGCCCCTCCTACCATTTCCGACGAAGATGATGAAGAAGAAGAATATGATGAAGATCTTTTCCTCCTAGTTAAGAATGTATAGAGGATGTACAACAAGGTCAAATTCAACAACCGGAGAAGATGGCAAGGCAAGGAGGACAAAAAGATTGTTTGCTACAATTGTCAAAAATCTAGACATGTCATTGCCGATTGCCCGGAGAATAAAACAAAGACCACAACCTTCAAAAGCCATAAAATAAGAAAGCTTTAAAGGCAACATGGGATTCAAAGAGCGAATCCGAAGAGGAGGTTGACACAGCCCATATGTGTTTCATGGCAAATGAGAACACACCCAAGGTAATAATCGATCTTATCTTGATGAATGTGAACTTTCTATGGATGAATTGGGTGAAGCTTTTGAAGAGTTGTCTAACAACTATGATTTTCTCAAAAAGAAATATTTGAAATAAAAAAAGAAAAATGATTTTCTTCAAAATCAAATAGTTGTACTTTCCAAAGGAAAAGAGATTTTATCTTTCACACTCCAAAACACAAAAAGATTTTGATGCACATAAAGTTTCTTGTAAGGCTAATTTTTTTTTATTGATGAAAATGAGATTTCCACTTTGAAAACCAAACTTAGCACTTTAAGCAATGTTTTAAAAAATTGTAAATTTGATAAGACTAGATTAGAGGCTATGCTTCCTAAAAGACAAACTCAAAGAAAACCTCATGTTTCATATGCTTCACATGCTGGCACACAATCTCATTCACATCATACCACACACACTAAACATGCTCATGTTTCACATGCTCATCATGCACATACGCATCATGCATTTCTTTATGGCAAGGTATGCACATGCACCTATTGTGATCGAAAAAGTCACTTGGCCCAGTTTTGTTATGATTGCATAAATGCTTCAAATGATCATGTTTGGGTTAGAAAAACTAACACTTTAGGACTCAAGTGGGTACTAAAATGAACAAACTTATTGCTTGATGTAGGTACGCACCAAGGCTCCAAGATGTAGGGAGAGGTGGTACCTTGACAGTGGTTGCTCAAGGCACATTACTTAGGATATCAAAAACTTTGCAACACTATCAAGGTATCATGAAGGTGGCACCGTCACCTTTGGGGATGATTTAAAGGGCAAAATCATTAGTATAGGTAATATCAAGATTAGCTCATCTCCTTTAATTGAAAATGTTGTTTTGATGAAAGCTCTTAAGCATAATCTATCGAGCATTAGCCAACTTTGTGATAAAATTTTCAAAATTATTTTTGATGATTTCTCTTGTGACATTTTAGATTAAAAAACAACTACTTGTGTTCTTTCTGATTTTCACGAAAATAATGTTTATATGATTGACACGTATAATTTAGATTGCAATGCCACTTGTTTGAATGCTTTTAATAAATATTCTTGGTTATGTCATAGGAGACTAGGTCACGTTTCGTTTGACCACTTATCCCGAATTAATTCTAAAGATTTGATGAAAGGTATTCTTTACTTGAAGTTTGAAAAGGATCGCATTTGTGATGCATGCCAACTTGAAAAACAAACCAAGTTCTTTTTCAAAATATTCAAGGATATCATGACAACTAGACATTTAGAATTAATTCACATGAATTTGTTTGGCCCAATTAAAATTAAAAGTCTTAGTGTTAATCATTTTGTTTTTGTTTTAGTTGACGATTTTTCTAGATTTATGATCGTCACATATATTGTATATATATTGTCAAATTACCATATTTATTATCTAATAAATCATATTAATAAGTCTTATTTTTCTTTATAAAATGCAGGCCTATTGCTTAAGGAATTGGAAGAGAAACGAGCCCAAAAGCCCATGAAATTTTGATTTAATTCAGAATTAATTCGAAATCAGAAAATCAGGGAAGATCATGGCAAATCAAAGAGGTTGAAAACTGGTTAAAATGAATCTTCCCAAATCAATTAGTTAAAGCCAAAGATCAAAGGCCATTTCGTCAAATCCAGGAGCTGAAACGGGAATTCCAGAACTAGATAAAGTCAAAACACAAAACAAGGAGCTGTACCCCCCTCGGGTGTGGCCACCTGGCTACACTCAGGCCGCAGAAATGCGGCCAAAGCCGTATTTTCGTAGCTGTAAGATTTCTGTTGGGGGAGTGTTTGCTCGCCCTAACTTCATACGCCTTCCCCCATTTGGGTTTTCCCTATAAATACTGTATTTTTCAGAGAAAAAGGGACTGAAAATTAGTTTAAGTTTTTCTCTTTGTTTTTAGGGTTTAGGTTCTTTGTTAGATAGTATAGAGAAGTTGTATCTCTATTTTTTAATTTGTAGTTCAGTCCAAATACCAGCATGAGAGAGAAATAGAGTGATTGTAATCTGAAGATTGAAGTGACATCAATAAAGGTTCAAAGCTTGTCTTCTCCTCCAATTCACGGGTATGTCTGATTTTGTTTCCATGTCTTATTTTACATTATTCATGAGTAGCTAAACTTGTTCCCTGGGCTCACTATCATCTCTCTTCGATCCCTCTTATCTTGAATAGTTTTTTTGATGTAAAGACCCAACAGAATCATATGTATGCCTTAAACTAAGCCTTTCTTCTTTGAAAGTGTTCTTGAAGGCACATAAGGATGGGTTTAGATTTCTAAACTTCTATTTCTTTTAAAACATCTCTTAAACTTGTTTTTATTTCATACTTGAAAGACAACTTAATGATTTAACATTCAATTCAAGAGGATTTCTTAAGAAAAAGAGTTAAACTTTTTCAAACAATCTTATTTGCTTTGCTTAAGACTTTCGAAACTCAAACTTAAGTTTTTGCCTATGATCAAGTTGAGGCACTAAGAATTTTAAGAGAAGAACGTATCGTTGAGTAGTAAGATAGTGAGCCCAAATCTTTTTTATATATTAAAAACAACCAAACAATCTTCGCACTTTTCTAAAGATCATCTTCTCCAAAGCCTTTTCCAAGTTTTCATTTTTTCTTTAAATCACTTTCCTTACTCTTCATTCTCTTTTTCAACATAAAAAACATCGACACCATTATTTGCTTGTTAAACAAAAATATCAAAAAGCTTCCATCACATTCCTCCTCGTGGACACGATCCGTTAGCCCAAAGCTAAACGGTAATTCTCATTGCTTTTATTTGCAATCAAATTTTGGCGCCGTTGTCGGGGAGAGAACGGTGTAATTATTTTCTAATAAGTTTAGTGTCTTATTTCAGGGACGTTAAGGAATCAGATTTAGCATTCAAGCTTTGTAGGAGAAAACTTACTATTTTGTGCCCCTACTCTCGAAAGTAGGAAACAGAATTTCAAGAAATTGCAGCGTAAAAGTTTGAAATTTTTGGACTCCTAAAAACTCTTTTTTTGCAGGACATATTGCTTTGCAAAGATACAGTTTTTATGTGTTATTTTTACTATATATGATATTCACACTCCCTGTTTTATCCAACAGTAATCTGATTGATTGCTAATTACTTAAAGAAAATGTTTAGACTTGCATTATAGGCATTTGTCTAATGACGTTTCTTTAATGATTACTGTTGAAGATAGCTGGAGACAAGGTACGTATGCATAGCATATAGTTTAAGAAACATTCTTTGGTGATATTTGCTTGTGAATGTTACTTTTCTATATCTTGCACACTTTGCACAATAAATCTTAACGGCAAAACCCAAATCAAGATAAGGTGGGGAAGTCATTACCCTTCCTTAGCCTACAAACCATCTCCAAACACGCACAACCTAAGCCTAATTTAAAATCTGATTGATGTTGGCCTTAGGGACATTCGACTCATTAGGAGATTATCCTAAGGGGGAAGGTGTTAGAATTTGACTCCTGCCAAATTAGTGTCTAAGGATAGGGATTGAGGGACGAAACCCCGAAGGTTGGTGGTTTAGCTTAATTAGGCCCGTCGCTTTAGTGCGGATACCTCCCACCAATCTTGCCCTGACCTGGATGATTAGCTTGTAGTCAAAGTCTGCATTATACCTCCTGTGGACAATCAACCAGTTAGGAGTTGTCTAGGTCAAGGTTACCTTAAACTAGACTTGATTGTTTCTCCTTGTTGACTATTGATGAACTTGTTTGTGATTGTGTTTGTGTATGCAAGTGTGGTCAAGAGACCCTAATTCATCTAGGTTAACTAGAAACACATCGCCACCCAAGTTCGTGAAGTTCACCTAGGAGGGGTGAATAGGTAATAAGCTAATCTAATGATGTATTAATGCAGAATTAAAAACTATTTATGCAAACTAAAAACTATTAAGCTAAACACATCAAGTATAACACAAGAGTGTAGCCGAATTTCTGGTAAAGGGCTCTAGACTATCTCCTCAAGATTCCTCTAGATAAGAGTTGAGGTGTCGCTATGGCTCTCTTGGTTGAATACAAGTGCGAACAAACAATCCCAAGCATATAATAATAGAGCACAAGATATATCAAGCATATAAAGATATAGCAATGTAAGAATGCAAGATATGAACATAAGTGAGAGATAGAGAGAGCAATCGCAAACACGGGAGAATTATTTCGAGGTTCGAGCACCTTTGCTCTACGTCCCCGCCTTCAACACTATGAAGGATTTCCACTAGAATAGATCCCACCGGATCACTCGGTGTCGCAACACCTACAAGGAGTTTACTCTAGAACTCTTGGACTCACTAGTCCCCTCACTTGTTCCCGCAAGAGCAAACACACGCAAGCAAACTAGCTTGCCGAGGCCGCACCTCTGCACCGAGCTCCCATAAGAACTCGAAACAACACAAACCCGAAAGTTCGCCTCCTCAAATACAAAGTAGAACACTTGGTGATCTAAACACTTTGATCACAAAATACTCTCACAATAACTCTCTTATAGGATGGATATAGCAATGGAAAGCTCAAGTATGTGTGAGAAAAACATGGATAGAATTTGTGATGAAAAACTCAAGAAATTAGTTTTGAAAACACTCTTAATAAACTCTCCTTTTGATATAGAAGTTGTAGCTCTAAACCAAGTGGAGATAAACACTTAAAAAGGTAGCAAAAACTAGTTTGAAAACCCACTTCAAATCTTATTAAAAATAGTCTAAGGTAACCCCAATTTATAGGCTTCCAAAATCTAGTCGTTGGGGTCCAAATCAGCAACTGACGTTGTTGTCGGTCAACCGGCCGGTCGACCGCCAACGGTCGGATTTTTGACCGTTGGGAGAAGCGGTCAACCGGACGGTCAACCAAAAATTGGGCATTGACCTATCGGTCGACCGCCCGATCGATCGGGGCCATTTACAGAGAGCAGAGCTCTCTGCCGGTCGACCGCACGGTCGACCGGCCCTTGGTTGTGCACGTTTGTGCACATCAGTCGACCGTCTGGTCGACCAACTTCTGTCTCGGTCGACCGGCCCGGTCGACCGCCAAAAGACTTGGTCAGCCATGTATAGGGATTAAAACTTGGTCTTTTTGCCTTTAATAAAATCCCGTAAATTCTCATAAATTCTACAAAAATAAGTTTATTGATAAACCTTGATATACAAACATGTTTGATTAAAAATCAAAACATATTACAAATATTTTGAACTATTTTGTGATATAGAAATTTTGGCCTTAAACAAAAACTGTATTTTTCAAACACGATCTCCATATTGAAAAATGATTTTTTTCAAAACTTCTCCAAATACAAAAACAAGATATTTTAAACACTTTTGAAGCTTAGTGTGTATGGATAAGATCCACTACACATATGACATGAAATATCTATGTTTTTGACATTAAGCTCTAAAATAAGTTTTGATAAAACACATGTATATTTTGAAGCTTAAAAACTAAAACGGTATTTTCTAAAACATATATAAATTTTGTGTGTGTGTAAATGAACTTGAGCAATCCACCGACTAATCTATCCTTTACATTTTATCTAAAAAATAAAATCTTGACACTTATAAAACTGGACACAAGTCTTCTGAAAATCTTCTCATGAAAATCTTCTTCTCCTTCTTGACTTAGTCCAAACCTTGATCCATGAGCTAGACTCCTCTTGAGTACTTGATGCAATCTTGATACGCGAGCTCTTGAATCAACACGTGCTAGCTCCAAAACTTGACTTTAAATCTTTTGTTGAAGCTAAACACCTACTAAGATCTTGATCAAATATCTGAGACTAATTAAATACAAGTTCATTAGTACTATAATTACATGAGTTAATCATCATCAAAACTAGAGTGATGGGCCTTTGGGCTAACAATCTCCCCCTTTTTGATGATGACAAAACTCATGGAGTTATATATACATGGATTAAAGTTTAAGCTTCATAGAAGCTCCCCCTTAACTCATGCATAACAATAAACATAAATATATTCAATGAAGTGCATAAAACAAAACAAACATATATGCATAAACATGCATAAACTCACCAAATTCTTCTCCCCTTTTGGCATAAACAAAACATATATGCATAAATAAGAAAACATGCATATATAAACTCTCAAAATTCTTCTCCCCCCTTTTGTCAATCATCAACAAAGGGTGAAAAACAAATCAACAATAAAGATATATATGCGATATACATTCATGAAGAAGAGAGATGTGAAGTTAGCTCTCCCTGCATACATGCATTACATGAAGAAGGGATGACAAAATCCTAACTCACATAAAGCATAATATACAATGTATAAGCGGAGATGTGAAACTCCCCTTATACACGTGTACCACATAACGAACAGATGTCAAGCTCCTTAATATAAGATACACTCAACATGAATCTATATATAGAAGAGATGTTAAGCTCCCCTTGCATATAGGCAATACATATCAACAAATTTTGAAACAAATTTTTGAATTTTCTCAAGTCAACAAAAACAAATTTTGATACCAATGAAAGTAAAACATTATATATTTTTGATACTAATTGAAATATATTGTAAATTTTGATACCAAATAAAATGTCAATTGAAATACCAATTGAAAACAAAGCATTGATATTTATTGAAGTTGAAACATTCCAAATTTTTAATACCAATTAAAAGGTAAAATATGAAGTATATTTTGATATCAATTGAAATACCAATTGAAAATAATGCATAAGCTCATTAAGATACCAATTAATATTTAAAAATTAGTCAAGCTTAGCATAAACATAATTTGTGCTATAAACATATAATGATATTGTAAATCAAGCACAATCAAATCATATATATGTATGAAAAAAATACCAATTGAAATTGATATTTTTTGAGATTTTGAAGCATACATATATAGAAACAAAATATGAGTATACAAAAATAGAATTACATGAAGATCATGTGTATAACTCATAACCAGCCACCCTATTCATATACATGTTAAAAAGATTTTTATTTTTGAGCATACAAGGCATGGTCGCCCATCCAACCGCCTTTAAAGGGTAGAAGTTTTCAAAAATAAGATTTAAAAATAGTTGTACATTGAAAATACTATCAAATGAAGAATAAATGACTAGTTAAAATATTTTTTGAAAAACTAGGTAAAGATCCTTCAAAATATGAAACTAAATCATGTATATCTCATGAAATATACCAAATACACAAGAATCGACGCTCGAAATCTATAAAGCACATAAAGCTCATAAAAACAAAGTCATGAGTAAACAAATTAAATATGAGTGCACAAGCATCATATGAATAATCATTAAAGCTCAAACTACCAAAACATATGAAAATCATAAAAATTTATTTTTCATTAAAACAAACTTCAAGGTATATATATATGTTCTATCAAAACTAACAATATACATACATATCCCAAACACAAATGAGTCTATAAAGTAAATTGCATGAAGACAAGTGACTCAAAGGAATACATGTATATTTATTAGTTTTAAATAAGAATAACATATACATGAAGCAAAACATGCACAATGATAGGAAAAACAAGAAGAAACGAAAAAATCATCAAAAATAGGTTATACATATATATATATGTAATGAGTACAAATGAGCAATGAAGTACAAACATATAAAAATCAAATGTTGCTCACTACTTATACAAATATAGGCACAAGTTTTAATGAAAGCTACATCTAAACAAGTATTCACCACATGAAGCACAACATCAAAAACATGCTAAAAATATTTATATCAAAGCATGTAAGCTAAAATAGGAGTTTAGAAATAGTTACCAAACCACATGCACTATTCTCTAAGTCTCCAAACAAGGTAGTCCTCCCACCAAACTTCCTTGATAGTGATGCATCAATTTGGTGTGTCCATCTAGCTCATCATGCATCCACTACCAAGGCACCAACCCTCTCACGTCATGTGAGAGCCCACACCTACATCAAACACAAGTGGTGGAGATTTTGGTACCCATTTTCTTTTTGGTCACGGGGGTTAGCATTGTAAGGAACCCAAACATTATCATTTGCAAAATTTATAGAATTTAATCTATCAAAGAGAAATCATTCAAGATAGCCTTTGCGGCCGCAATGTGTACATGTGTACATTTTAGCATGCATATGAGAATGATTGTGATCATGATGTGCAAAGTGTGCATATGAATGTTGTGGGTTGTGTGCATGAATATGTGGAGCTTATTTCTTTTGAAACAAGGTTTCCAATGTAGAATGGTTAAATGCACAATTGCTCAAATTTGAGCTTAAATAATTTATTCTATTTTTCAAAACTTGAATCTCATTTTTATTGATAGTAGCATGAAGAGCATGGCAAGAATGAGAATTAACAGCCTTTTTTTAGAAATGTTTTCCTTTTTTTTGAAACAATTTTTCTTTTCAAAGAGTTATTTTCATCTAAAGCAATTTCTTTTTCTTTTTTCACCAAATTAATTTTATTTTTCAAAGAATTATTTCTTCACAAAGATCATTTAATTTAGAAGACAAGAAAATATTCTCCTTTTTCAAAAATTCATTTTCTTTTGAAATGCATTCAATTTTCTTTTGAAAAGAATCTTTTTCTTTAAAATAGAATCATATTTATTTTTCAATCTTTTATTATCCTTTTAAGCATGTCATATTTTTTAAGAAGTTGTTGACAAAGTGAAGCAAGCTCATCATATGGCATGTCAACATCCTCATCAAGCTCGGATTCGGAATTTACCTCAAGGGGGCTATCCCCTTGGACCATGTAGCACAAGGTGGAAGTATCATTTCCATCATCCGAGTCACTCCCCGCATAGTATTGCTTTTGTTCACTACGGTAGACTAAAGTGTTCCATACTACAAAAGCCGAATCAAAGTTAGAAACCCTATATAAATAATCATCATTTTGGGTTGACTTTAAAGCATGGATGGATTTTGAGTTAGCCTCAAGATACTTGCCATTACAAAAGTATGAATCCTTAATGATAGTAAGATAAATATGAATTCCTAGGGCTTTGAGGTACATGGACATCTTAACTTTTCAAATTTAGATGTTAAGAATATCAAACATGGGAGGTGTCATGAAATCCATGTGTGTGTAAACAAATATTGTGATTAGCTAAAAATGAGGATCTTTAACTCTAGCTTGTTAGACCCAAATCAAGTATACCAAGCTCTGATACTAATTGAAGTTCACCTAGAAGGGGGTGAATAGGTGATAAGCTAACCTAATGATGTATTAATGAGGAATTAAAAACTATTTATGCAAACTAAAAACTATTAAGCCAAACACACTAAGTATAACACAAGATTGTAGCCGAATTCTCGGTGAAGGGCTCTGGACTATCTCCTCAAGATTTCTCTAGATAAAAGTTGAGGTGCCGCTATGGCCCTCTTGGTTGAATACAAGTGCGAGTAAACAATCCCAAGTATATAACAATAAAGCACAAGATATATCAAGCATATAAAGATATAAGCAATGTAAGCATGCAAGATATAAACACAAGTGAGAGACAGAGAGAGTAATCGCAAACACGGGAGAATTGTTTCGAGGTTCGAGTACCCTTGCTTTACATGCCCGCCTTCAACACTATGAAGGATTTCTACTAGAATCGATCCCACCGGATCACTCGGTGTCGCAACACCTATAAGGAGTTCACACAGAACTCTTGGACTCACTAGTCCCCTCACTTGTTCCCGCAAGAACAAACACACGCAAGCACACTAGCTTGCCGAGGCCGCACCTCCACACCGAGCTCCCACAAGAACTCGAAACAGCACGAACCCGCAAGTTTGCCTCCTCAAATACAAAGTAGAACACTTGGTGATCTAAACACGTTGATCACCTAAAAATACTCACACAACAACTCTCCTATATGATGGATATAGCAATGGAAAGCTCCAGTATGTATGAGAAAAACTTGGATAGAATTTGTGGTGAAAACTCAAGAAAATACTTTTGAAAACACTCTTGATAAACTCTCCTTTTGATATGGAAGTTGTAGCTCTAAAACAAGTGGAGATAAACACTTAGAAAGGTAGCAAAAACTAGCTTGAAAATCCACTTCAAATCTTGTTAAAAATAGTCAGGGAACCCTAATTTATAGGCTTCCAAAATCTAGTCGTTGGGGTCCAAATCAGCAGCTGACGCTGCTGTCGGTCGACCGGCCGGTCTGAAATCACCTAAAGGGGGGTGAATAGGTGACGAGCTAATCTAATGGTGAATTTATGCGGAATAAAAACTATTTATGCAAACTAAAAATTCTTATGCACAACACACCAAGTATAACACAAGAGTGTAGCCGAATTCCCCGTGAAGGGCTTTAGACTAACTCCTCAAGATTCCTCTAGATAAGAGTTGAGGTGTCGCTTTGGCTCTCTTGGTTTAATACAAGTGCGAGAAAATAATCCCACACATATAATAATATAAGCACAATAATATATCAAGCAAGTAATGAATATGACAATAAGTGCATGCAAGATATAAACACAAGTGAGAGATAGAGAGAGCAATCGCAAACACGGGAGATTTATTTCGAGGTTCGAGTTCCCTTGCTCTACGTCCCCGCCTTCAACACTATGAAGGATTTTCACTAAAAACGATCACACCGGATCACTCGGTGCCGCAACACCTACAAGGAGTCCACACTAGAACTCTTGGACTCACTAGTCCCCTCACTTGCTCCCCAAGAACAAACACACCGCAAGCACACTAGCTTGCCGAGGCCGCACCTCTGCACCGAGCTCTCACTAGAACTCGAAACACCGTAAACCCGCAAGTCCGTCTCCTCAAATACAATGAAGAACACTTGGTGATCTAAACACTTTGATCACCTAAAAATAATCTCACAACAACTCTCCTATAGGATAGATTTATCAATGGAAAGCTTAAGTATGTGTGAGAAAAACTAGGATGGAATATGTGGTGAAAAACTCAAGAAATTCACTTTGAAAAACTCTTAGTAAACTTTCCTTTTGATTTGGAAATATTGGCTCTAAAACATGTGGATAAAACCACTGATATGGGTAGAAGAAACTAGCCCAAAAACTCTCTTGAAATCATGTCTAAAACAGCCCAAGGGAGCCCCATTTTATAGGCTAACAAAAACTGGCCGCTGGGGTCCAAATTAGCAGCTGACGCTGCTGTCGGTCGACCGCCAATGGTCGATTTTTTGACCGTTGGGAAGGTCGGTCGACCGGCCGGTCGACCGTCAACTGGACAATGGCCTAGCGGTCGACCGCCCGGTCGACCGGGCCATTTCTAGAGAGCAGACACTCTCTGGCGGTGGACCGTGCGGTCGATCGGCCCAACCTGTGCACGTCTGCGCATTTCGGTCGACCGCCCGGTCAACCGACCTCAGGCATGGTCGACCGTGCGGTCGACCGGCTGAAGGCTAAAACACTGGTTTTGGGGATTTAAAAACTTGGCTTTTTGACTTTAATAAAATCCCATAAATTCTCTAAAAATCTACAAAAATAAGTTCAGTAATACACTTTGATATACAAATATGTTTGATTAAAAATCAAACCATGTTACGAACATTTTGAACTATTTTTGTGTTATGAAAATTTTGCCTTAAACCAAAATCCGTATTTTTCCAAATTGATTTTTCCAAAACTTCTCCAAATACAAAAACAAGATATTTTAAAAACTTTTGAAGCTTAGTGTGTATGGATATAATCCACTACACATATATGATGAAATATCTATATTTTTGACATTATTAAGCTCTAAAACAAGTTTTGGTTAAAACATATGTATATATGAAACTCCAAAAATCAAAACGGTATTTTTCAAAATGAAAATTCTTTTATGAAAACTCATATAAATCTTGTGTGTGAGTGTATATGATACTTGAGCAATCCACAAACTAATCTATCCTTTACATTTTATCTAAAAACAAAATCTTACTAAAAATAAACCTAGACACAAGTCTTCTCTTGAAGGTCTTCACTTGAAAATCTTCTTCTCCTTCTTGACTTAGTCCAAATATGATCCAATGAGTTAGACTCCTCTTGAGTACTTGATGTGGTCCTGATGCATAAGCTCTTGAATCAACACGTGCTAGCTCCAAAACTTGACTTGAAATCTTTTGTTGAAGCTAAACACCAACTAAGATCTTGATCACAAATCTGAGACTAATTAAACACAAGATCATTAGTACTATAACTACATGAGTTAATCATCATGAAAACTAGAGCGATGGGCCTTTGGGCCAACAATCTCCCCCTTTTTGATGATGAGAAAACTCATGGAGTTATATATGCATGGATTAAAGTTAAGCTTCATATAAGCTCCCCTTAAATCATGCATAACAATAAATAATAAGATATTCAATGAAGTACATGAAACTAAACAAATATGTATGCATCAAAAAGGTGAGAGAAACATGCAAACATCCAAAATCCTTTTCCCAAAAACCATCTCCCCCTTTTTGTATAAACTTTCAAAATCATTCTTCCTCTTTTTCTTTTAAAAACAATAGATGCATAAACTCAATATATGCAAAAACTCAAATATGCATATATAAACTCAAAATCTTTCTCCCCTTTTTGTCAATCATCAACAAAGGGGTAAAATAAAACAAATCAAGAATAGGGATGTATATGTGATATACATTCATGAAGAGGAAGACGCTAAGTTAGCTTCCCTGCATACATGCATTACATGAAGAAGGGATGACAAGCCCTAACTCACATAACGCATAATATACAATGCATAAGTGGAGATGTTAAGCTCCCCCTACACACGTGTATCACATAAAGAAGAGATGTCAACCTCCTCAATATAAGATACACTCAGCATTAGTCTATATATATAAGAGATGTTAAGCACCCCTTGCATATAGACAATACGTATCAAAACATTCTTTAACACAAGTTAAACAAATTTTGAATTTTCTTAAACAAAATTTTAAGATATCACAAGATATTTGATACCAAAGGAAATTGGAAATTTTGATACCAAATTGAAATTGAAACATTTATAAATTGTGATACCAAAGAAATATAAACAATTTTACTTTCTTTTCCAATTGAAATATATGGTAAATTTTGATACCAAATAAAAGGTAAAACATTTTGATATCAATTGTAATTGAAACCCAATTGAAATTGAAGCATATTGATATCAATTGAAGTATATTGTAAATATTGATATCAAATAAATGGTAGAATATGAAGTGTATTTTGATACCAATTTAAATACCAATTGAAAATCATGCATAAGCTCATTTAAAATACCAATTGAGATACCATTTGAAATTAAGATACAAAGTAAGCTTAGCATAAACATAATTTGTGCTTTAAACATGTAAGGAAATAGTAAATCAAGCACAATCAAGTCATATATATGTATGAGAACGAAAATACCAATAGAAATTGATATTAATTGAAATATGAAGCATACATATATAAGAAAATATATGAGCATACAAAATAAATATCAATTGTGAAACCAATTGAAAACAAAATGAGGATCAAATGTATAGCTCATAAATAATCACCTTATTCATGCACATGATAAAAGATTTTCAATAAGGCATACAAGGCATGGTCGCCCATCCATCCACCCTTAAAGGGTAGAAGTTTTCAAAAATAGATTTTAAAATAGTTGTGCATAGTTTGAAAACACTATCAAATGAAGAATAAATAACTAGTTAAAGTAATTTTTGAAAAACTAGTTAAAGATCCTTCAAAATATGAAATCAAATCATATCTTTTTCATGAAACAATGCAAATACACAAGAGTTGACACTCGATATCTATAAAGCTCAAAAATTCTCATGAAAACAATATCGTGAGTAAACAAATGAAGTGTGAGTGTACCAAGCATCATGTGAGTGGCATATTCATGAAATAGTCAATAAGGCTCAAATATCAAACATGTGAAACACATGAAAATTCATTTTTCATTTAAGAGCAAACTTCTAGGTATATGTATGATTTATCTAAAGCTAACAATATGCATACATATCCCAAACATAAAACGAGTCCATAATAGTATTTGCATGAAAGCAAGTGACTCAAGGAGTATACATGTATATTTATTTGTTTTGGACAAAGAATACATATACATGAAGTAAAAACATTCGTAAAAATAGGTAAAACAAGTGTAAATGAGGGAATCATCAAAACTAGGCTATACATGTACATATAATAGGTACAAATGAGTAATAAAGTACAAACATATAAGAATCAATTGTTGCTCACTACTTGTACAAGTTTTGACAAAAAACTACATCTAAACAAGTATTTACCACATGAAGCACAAAAACATGAACATGCTAAAAAATTATCAATGTAAAAGCATGTAAATAAAATAGGAGTTTAGAGATAGTTACCAAACCAAAGAACTATGCTCTAAGTCTCCAAAACATGGTGGTCTTCCCACCAAACTCCTTGATAGTGATGCATCAATTTATAGTGTCCATCAAGCCCATGTGTATCCACCACCAAGGCACCAACCCTCTCACGTCATGTGAGAGCCCACACCTACATCAAACATAAAATGTGGGAATTTTGGTACCCATTTTCTTTTGGGTCCACAGGGGTTAGCATGATTTGGAACCCAAACATTTTTGTTAGCAAAATTAATATGGTTTATCTTATCAAAATAAAACTTTACTAAATGGCCTTTGCGGCCGCATTGTGTACACTTGTACACTCTAGTATGCACATGAGTGTGATCATGACGTGCAAAATGTGCATAAGGATGTTGTGGGTGATGTGCATGAATATGTGAAACTTGTTTATTTTGAAACAAGGTTTCCAATCTAATATATTTAAATGTACAATTGCTCAAAGTTGAGCTCAAACAATTTATTCTATTTTTTAAAACTTTAATCTCATTTTTATCAATGGTGGCATGAAATGCATGATGAGAATCAACACCCTTTTTCTTTTTAGAAATAGTATCTTTTTCTTTTGAAACAACTTTTCTTTTCAAAGAGTTGTTTTCTTGTAAAGCAATTTCTTTTTTCTTTCCCACCAAAATAATTTCATTTTTCAAAGAATTATTTCCTTCACAAAGATCATTTAGCTTAGAGGACAAGGAAATATTCTCATTTTTTCAAGAAGTCATTTTCTTTTGAAATGCATTCCAGTTTATTTTTAAAAGAGTCATTTTCTTTAAATAGTTCTTTTTCAATTTATTATTATCCTTTTTAAGCAATTCATATTTTTCAAGAAGTTGTTGACAAAATGATTCAAGCTCATTGTAAGACATATCAACATCCTCTTCTAACTCGGATTCGAAGTTTACCTCAAGGGGGTTATCCCCTTGGACCATGTAGCATACGTTGGAAGCCTCACTTCCAACATTCGAGTCGCTCCCCGCATAGTATTGTTATTGTTCGCCAAGGGAGACTATAGAGTTCCAAACTATAAAAGCTGAATCAAGATTAGTAACCCTAGATAAGTATTCGTCATTTAGGGTACTCTTTAATGCATAGATGGCTTTTGAGTTAGCCTCAAGATACTTGCTATTACTAAAGTATGAAACCTTAATGGTAGCGAGATAAACATGAATACCAAGGCCTTTGAGGTACAAGGACATCTTAACTTTCCATGTTTGGATGTTAAGAATGTCAAAAGTAGGAGGTGACATGAAATTCATGTGTGTGTGTGTACAAATATTGTGATTAGCTACAAATGAGGATCTTTAACTCTAGGTTGTTAGACCCAAATCAAGAGCACGAGACTCTGTCCCAATTGAAATCACGTAGAGGGGGGTGAATAGGTGACTAGCTAATCTAATGGTGAATTTATGAGGAATAAAACTATTTATGCAAACTAAAAAATTTTATGCACAACACACCAAGTATAACACAAGAGTATAGCCGAATTCCCGTGAATAGCTCTGGACTAACTCCTCAAGATTCCTCTAGATAAGAGTTAAGGTGTCGCTTTGACCCTCTTGGTTGAATACAAGTGCGAGCAAACAATCCCACGCATATAACAATATAAGCACAAGAATATATCAAGCAAGTAATGAATATGATAATAAGTGCATGCAAGATATAAACACAAGTGATAGATAGAGAGGCAATCGCAAACATGGGAGATTTGTTTCGAGGTTCGAGCACCCTTGCTCTACGTCCCAGCCTCAACACTATGAAGGATTTTCACTAAAAACGATCCCACCGGATCACTCGATGCCGCAACACCTACAAGGAGTTCACACTAGAACTCTTGGACTCACTAGTCCCCTCACTTGCTCCCGCAAGAACAAACACACCGCAAGCACGCTAGCTTGCCGAGGCTGCACCTCTACACCGAGCTCTCACTAGAACTCGAAACACCGCGAACCCACAAGGCCGCCTCCTCAAATACAATGAAGAACACTTGGTGATCTAAACACTTTGATTACCTAAAAACAATCTCACAACTCTCCTATAGGATGGATTTATCAATGGAAAGCTCAAGTATGTGTGAGAAAAACTAGGATGGAATATGTGGTGAAAAACTCAAGAAATTCACTTTGAAAAACTCTTAATAAACTTTCCTTTTAATTTGGAAATATTGGCTCTAAAACATGTGGATAAAACCACTGATATGGGTAGAAGAAACTAGCCCAAAAACTCTCTTGAAATCTTGTCTAAAACAGCCTAAGGGAGCCCCATTTTATAGGCTAATAAAAACTAGCCGTTGGGGTCCAAATCAGCAGCTGACGTTGCTGTCGGTCGACCGCCCGGTCGACCGCCAACGGTCGATTTTTTGACCGTTGGGAAGGTCGGTCGACCGGCCGGTCGACCGTCAACTAGGCAATGGCCTAGCGGTCGACCGCCCGGTCGACCGGGCCATTTCCAGAGAGCAGACACTCTCTGGCAGTCGACCGTGTGGTCGACCGACCCAACCTGTGCACGTCTGTACACGTCGGTCGACCGGCTGAAGGCCAGAAAACTGTTTTTGGGGATTTAAAAACTTGACTTTTTGAGTTTAATAAAATCCCATAAATTCTCTAAAAATCTACAAAAATAAGTTCAGTAATATACTTTGATATACAAACATGTTTGAGTAAAAATCAAACCATGTTATAAACATTTTGAACTATTTTTGTGTTATGAAATTTTGCCTTAAACTAAAATCCATATTTTTTCCAAATTGATTTTTCCAAAACTTCTCCAAATAAAAAAATAAGATATTTTAAACATTTTTGAAGCTTAGTGTGTATAGATATTATCCACTACACATATATGACGAAATATCTATGTTTTTGACATTAAGCTCTAAAACAAGTTTTGGTTAAAACATATGTATATATGAAACTCCAAAAATCAAAACGGTATTTTTCCAGAATGAAAATTCTTTTATGAAAAATCATATAAATCTTGTGTGTGAGTGTATATGATACTTGAGCAATCCATCAACTAATCTATCCTTTACATTTTATCTAAAAACCAAATCTTACTAAAAACAAACCTAGACACAAATCTTCTCTTGAAGGTCTTCACTTTAAAATCTTCTTCTCCTTCTTGACTTGCTCCAATACATGATCCAATGAGCTAGACTCCTCTTGAGTACTTGATGTGGTCTTGATGCACAAGCTCTTGAATCAACACGTGGTAGCTCCAAAACTTGACTTGAAATCCTTGTTGAAGCTAAACACCAACTAATCTTGATCACAAATCTGAGACTAATAAACACAAGATCATTAGTACTATAACTACATCAGTTAATCATCATCAAAACTAGAGCGATGGGCCTTTGGGCTAACACAGTCGACCGCCAGCGGTCGGATTTCTGACCGTTGGTAGAAGCGGCCGACCGGGCGGTCGACCGAAAACTGGGCATTGACCTATCGTCGACCGCCCGGTCGACCTGCGCCATTTACAGAGAGCAGAGCTCTCTGCCGGTTGACCGTGCGGTCGACCGGCCCTTGGCTGTGTACGTTTGTGTACATCGGTCGACCGCCTGGTTGACCGACTTCTGTCTCGATCGACCAGCCTGGTCGACCACCAGAAGACCTAATCAGCCATGTATAGGGATTAAAACTTAGTCTTTTTATCTTTAATAAAATCCCATAAATTCTCATAAATTCTACAAAAATAAGTTCATTGATATACTTTGATATACAAGCATGTTTGATCAAAAATCAAAATATATTATAAATATTTTGAACTATTTTTGTGATATAGAAATTTTGGCCTTAAACAAAAATCGTATTTTTCAAACACAATCTCCAAATTGAAAAATGATTTTTTCAAAACATCTCCAAATAAAAAAATAAGATATTTTAAACACTTTTGAAGCTTAGTGTGTATGGATATGCTCCACTACACATATGAGATGAAATATCTATGTTTTTGACATTAAACTCTAAAATAAGTTTTGATAAAACACATGTATGTTTTGAAGCTTAAAAACTAAAACGGTATTTTCTAAAATACATATAAATTATGTGTGCATGTAAATGAACTTGAGCAATCCTCCAACTAATCCATCCTTTATATTTTATCTAAAAAATAAAATCTTGACACTTACAAAACCCGACACAATTCTTCTGAAAATCTTCTTCTGAAATTCTTCTTCTTCTTCTTGACTTGGTTCAAACCTTGATCATGAGCTAGACTCCTCTGAGTACTTGATGCAATCTTGATGCGCGAGCTCTTGAATCAACACGTGCTAGCTCCAAAACTTGACTTTAAATCCTTTGTTGAAGCTAAACACCTACTAAGATCTTGATCAAATATCTGAGACTAATTAAACACAAGATCATTAGTGCTATAACTACATGAGTTAATCATCATCAAAACTAGTGTGATGGGCCTTTGGGCCAACAGTTCGAATCAAGATTAGATTTGGTTATGGCTCAACCGACATCTTTACGGGATAGGGTCTATCCCATTAGAACCTCACTTCCATCCTGCATCCACTTCCATCGGTTGGTGAACATAATTTTGAGCTTAAACCACAGTTCATCAACACACTCCCTAAGTTCTATAGCTTAGTCCGAAGATGCTTATTTCTTCATAAGAGAATTTGAGGATGTATGCTTAATGATGAAAATCCCACACCTTGTAGATGATGCTATTAGGTTAAGATTTGTCCCATTTTCTCTTAAGGTTAATAAAAAATAGCTTTACAGCTTAACGGCCGCTCCATCACATCCTGGGATGGCTTCATCAAGGTCTTCTTGAAGAAATTCTATCCAATTCATAAGACCGCTCTCGTTAGGAAAAATGTCATGCAGTTCAAGTAAGAACCTAGTTAACCATTTTAGAGGTACTTTGAATGCTTTAAAGACCTCCTTGTGCAGTATCCTCATCATTAAATAGAGAAATAGCGACAATGCTAAATTCTTTATGATGGTTTAGACTACTCAACCAAGACCCTCTTAGAAAACATGTGCCAAGGGAAATTCTTGTAGAAGGATGAGAATGAAGGATGGGATTTATAAGAGAATCTAGCTGAAAAGACCATCCAATGGGAACCAACTAGTGAAAACTCGAGAAATTCAAACTCCATCTCTTCAAAAGAAGGTCCCCACTCTATTGAAACAACCATAGCTAATGAGGCTAAGTTAGCAAACCTAGCGAGAAGACTAGAAGTTTTAGAAACTAAGGAACCAAGTCCAGTCAATCAAGTCAGTGCAAACTAATTTTTAACTCCAGGTTGTACTTACTGTCAAGCCATGAATTATGTGTTTGAGGAGTATCATGTGTTTCAACCTCAGAAACAATATCCTGAACTGATGAATGCGGCCTTTTCAAGGCAGAACAATGATTCTTACGCACAAACGTACAATCCTGGCTGGAGAAATCACACAAATTTCTCATGGAGCCAATAAAATAATGACAACCCACGGTCAAATCATGCAAGCCACTTCCATCATTCCAATAATTCTTTCAACCATCAACCTAACTTTCCAAATTACTCTCATCTCCCAACAATTTTTCACATTATCAAAAAACTTTCCCAACCAGCTCCACAACCCTCCTTCCAGAATCCTCAGCTTGAAAGGAGAATGACTGACTTTGAGAGAAATATAGAGAGATACATGAAGAACCAAGATTCTCTCATGCAAACAATACAATGGCTAGAGGGTTAAATGATCCAATTAGCCAATCCACAGAATGAGAGTCAAAAGGGTACCTTGCCCAGTCAGCCACTAATGAATCCTAAGAATTCTCAACAAGCTCATTTGGTTGAGGATCAATCATTGAATTAATGTAATGTTGTTCATACATTGAGGTCAAGAAAGAAAGTTGATATCAAGTGTCAACACCATCCAATCCCATTCAGCACAATCACACTCAAGCATCTATCTCATCCAGTTCCAATTCTTCCAAATCTGATGAATCTGAAACAGATAAGTCAACCAGTCAGGTGTACAAGTCTACAGTACCATTTCCTAATAGGCCGAGGAACAACAAGCATAATCCACACATGGATAAGATAATTGAGATCTTCAACCAAGTGAAGATAAATGTGCCACTTCTTGATGCTATCCAATAAGTCCAATCCTATGCAAAATTTCTTAAGGTAATGTACACCAAGAAGAGAAAGACTAATATGCCCAAGAAAATTTTCTCATCCACTAAGATTAGTGACTACTGTCGGGTCTGATCCCTGTCAAGTACAAGGATCCGGGTTGTCCCACCATTGCCTGCACTATAGAACAAGCCGAGATTAGTGATGCACTTCTTGACTTAGGGGAAAATATCAACCTGCTTCCATTCTCAGTTTATCAACAACTCAAGTTTGGCGATCTTAGTCCAACTCGAGTGACAATCCAACTGGCTGACCGTTCTGTGAAAGTTCCAAAAGGAAAAATTAATGATGTCCTTATCAGGGTGGGGAGTTATTTACCCAGTTGATTTTATAGTTCTTGAGACACAACCTATGTCCAATCCTAGGGCTCAAACTCCTGTTATCCTAGGGCGCCCATTCCTTGCTACTGCCAATGCTATTATCAATTGTAAGAATGGGTCTATGATGTTAACTTTTGGGGTCATGACTAGAGAAGTCAATGTCTTCAACCTAGAAAAACAACTGGTAAGATAAGAGACCAAACGTTTGAGGTAAACTTTGTTGAAAACAATTGTGATGAAGAAGATGGAGGTATAGAGAAATAGTCTCTGTTTCTTGATGAATTATTTAAGAATGAATGCGATTACATTAATGAGAAGACATATGTCAGAAATCCTAATTTTAGAGTCCCCTTTAAAAAAAGAAAATTTGATTTGAATATCTTCACTTTCGATGAGCCAGTGAATGATATATCACATGAGAATATAATTCAAGAACCTTCGATTGACCTACTCTTTGAAAACCTCTTCGAAGAAGAACTCATGTGTTTGGATGAGCCGACTAGGGATATTTTGGTTAAATATACACCTCCAGGGGAAAGTGTTGATCTAAGTTTTGAGGAGATGTATGGAACTAAGTTAGAATTCCTAGGCATTCATAGTGAAGAAGTTCCAACTGAGAAGTGTGATGGTGATCATTTTTGAATAATGAGCGTAGAAATATGAGGAAAAAAAGCTTTAAAGAAAGTGAGACTGGGAAGAAGAGAGCTAAAATGACAAAAAGATTGGTCTTCCTACTATGGCCTATTAAGAGAACCCATTAGAATGATGGGAAGAGAGCTAGAGGGATGAGACCTAAAAAGATCTAGGTGTGGGAGAAACATGATGTTGTACATATTTTTGTATACTATATATATATATATATATATATATATATATATATATATATATATATATATATATATATATATATATATATATATATATTTTTTTATGCACCTCTTCTACATTCCATTTCATGCATCTATACATTTCTTTCATACAGTAGGGACAATGCATGAGATAAGTGTGAGGGAGGGCTAACATGACTAATATAACTTAAAAAAAAGAAGATATATAATATATATATATATATATATATATATATATATATATATATATATATATATATATATATATATATATATATATAACTTTTGAAAGAAAAGAACAATATTTTGATATATTTTTTGTAAGAAATTAAGTCAATTTTAAGGAATAGGAAAATCATAATTAGGATTTTTTATACTTGGTCAAAATAAGATGACTTGTTTGATTTTCAGGGTTAGGAAAGTAATAGTCTTGATCTTTACCTTGAAAAAATATGCACACCTTATACACTTATACACTTAGGGTTCAAAAACAAAGATTCTTATGCCTTATAAAAAAAAGAAAAAATATATATATGTATATCTATGAAAAATAAAAAATCTAATTATTGATTAGCTAGGTTCTTTGGCCTAAGAAAGCCTTAGTATTTATGCAAAAGATAATTAGATAAGTTAGGAAATATATATATATATATATATATATATATATATATATATATATATATATATATATATATATATATATATATATATCCTTTGATTAAGTTGGGTATTTATGCCTCATGAAGCATAAGTATTCACGCCTAAAAGGGGTATATTTTATAAATAAAAACTCTTGGTTTCATGGCTTGTCTGCTCGAGTGTTTATGTTCTTAGGCGTGTTTTCTCACCTGGTGCCCTAAGACTGTCCGGTTTGGGTATCACTGACTAAAGGCTCGTTACATGGGCAGATTAGAAAGCCTAATGGAATTCAGGAATAAATACCATCAAAAATGAATATAAATAAGGCATAGGAGTTAATGTTAAAAAACCCTTAGTCAAATTTCACAATCACAAAGGTGCATATGACTTAGGGTAAAGTAATAGACTAGATGAGAAATACAATTTGACTTCTTACTTTGATTGATGATATGTTCTTGAATAGAGACTAAGTCTAAGAATGAAAGTTTGATTTTCCTATAACTTATAGATTACTTGAACTCTTACAACAATACCTCAAATATTTTCTATCTTCTCAAAATGCTTTTTCGAAAATACTAACATTTTTTCTCTTTCTTTATGGATTTTGTGGGTGCAACCCACTGAAAACCCTCACGAGACAAAACTCGTCCTCTCGGGGTAACCTAGAGGTTTAACGGCTTATTGCACTTGCTCAGTGCAATCGAGTGACTTGCGAAAGTGGTCTAATAATTGATTAGGATTAGTTTTGATATTTTGCTCGAGGGCGAGCAAAAGATAAGTGCGGGGGTGTGATCGGTCACATATATTGTATATATATTGTCACATTATCATGTTTATTATCTAATAAATCTTATTAATAAGTGTTATTTTTCTTTACAAAATGCAGGCCCATTGCTTAAGGAATTGGAAGAGAAACGAGCCCAAAAGCCCATCAAATTCTGATTTAAATCAGAATTAATTTAAAATCAGAAAATCAGGACAGATCATGGCAAATCAGAGAGGGTGAAAACTGGTTAAAATGAATCTTCCCAAATCAATCAGTTAAAGCCAAAAATCAAAGGCCGTTTCGTCAAATCCAGGAGCTGAAACGGGAATTCTAGAACTAGATAAAGTCAAAAAACAGAACAAAGAGCTGTACCCCCCCCCCCCCCCCCCCCGCGCGGTTTTGGCATGTTTTCATGGCTGTTATGTTTCTGTTGGGGGAGCATTTGCTCCCCTGTCTTCGTACGCCTTCCCCCATTTGGGTTTTCCCTATAAATACTGTACTTTTCAGAGAAAAAGGGACCAGAAATTAGTTTAAGTTTTTCTCTTTGTTTTTAGGGTTTAGGTTCTTTGTTAGATAGTATAGAGAAGTTGTATCTCTGTTTTTTAATTTATAGTTCAGTCCAAATACCAGTGAGAGAGAGAAATAGAGTGATTGTAATATGAAGATTGAAGTGACATCAATAAAGATTCAAAGCTTCTTTACTCCTCCAATTCACTGGTATGTCTTATTTTATTTCCATGTCTTGTTTTACATTATTCATGAGTAGCTAAACTTGTTTCCTCGGCTCACTATCATCTCTCTTCGATCCCTCTTATCTTGAATGGTTTTTTTGATGTAAAGACCTAACGGAATCATATTTATGCCTTAAACTACGCCTTTCTTCTTTGAAAGTGTTCTTGAAGGCACATGGGATGGGTTTGGATTTCTAAACTTCTATTTCTTTTAAAACATCACTTGAACTTATTTTTATTTCATACTTGAAAGACAACTTGATGATTTAACATTCAATTCAAGAGGATTTCTTAAGAAAAAGCGTTAAACTTTTCCAAACAATCTTATTTGCTTTGCTTAAGACTTTCGAAACTCAAGCTTAAGTTTTTACCTATGATCAAGTTGAGGCACAAAGAATTTTAGGAGAAGAACGTATCATTGAGTAGTAAGATAGTGAGCCCAGATCCTTTTTATATATTAAAAACAACCAAACAATCTTCGCACTTTTCTAAACGATCATCTTCTCCAAAGCCTTTTCCAAGTTTTCAATTTTTCTTTAAATCACTTTCCTTATTCTTCATTCTCTTTTTCAATATAAAAAACATCGGCACCATTCTTTGCTTGTTAAACAAAAATATCGAAAAGCTTCCATCGCATTCCTCCTCGTGAACACAACCCGTTTAACCCAAAGCTAGACGGTAATTCTCATTGCTTTTATCTGCAATAATTTACATGGATTTTCTTTTTAGAACATAAAATGAAGCTTTTTCGCATTTTCATGTTTTAGAAAAAAAGTTGAAAAAGAAAAGAATTTTTTGATTTTATGAGGAGTGATAGAGGTGGTGAATTCATCAACCATTCTTTTATCACCTATTGTGAAGAAAATAGAATTAAACATAAATTATCTTATCCTAAAACTCCACAACAAAATGGAGTCATTGAAAGAAAGAATCATACTCTTCAAGAAATGGCTAGGACAATGATTAGTGAATACGGACTCCCTCAATAGTTATGGGCCGAGGCCTTAAAACTTCATGTTACATTGAAAATCGAATTTATTTTTACAAAAATTAAAATAAAACTCCCTTTGGGATTTACTGTTTGAGAAAATCAAATGTTTCCTATTCTAAAGTCTTTGGTTGCAAATATTTTGTTTTGAATACCAAAGGTAATTTAGGCAAGTTTGATCCACTGTCTTTTGAGGCTATTTTTATTGGATACTCAAATACTATAAAGCTTAAAAAGTTTTCAATAGGTCAACCTTTGCTATTGAAGGGTCTATACATGTTAAGTTTGAGGAATCTAACTCTCTTGTGAAGAATGTTGTAGAGATTGATTTTTTAGGTGAAAACTTTGAAAAGGTTTCTATGAAAGATTCATGGGCACAAGATGAAGAATAAAAGCCTAAGGATGATATAAATGGAGAAGTCCAAGATGTCAAAGTAGAGCCAACACAACTACTTTCAAAGGTTGGAGATATGTTACAAGCCATCACGGGGACCTCATTATTGGTGATGTATCCAAAGGGGTAACTACTCACTCCAAACTCCATGATATTTGTGGTCATTTTACATTCATTTCTCATATTGAGCCCAAGAACATTCTCAAAGCTGAGGGCGACTCATACTAGTTGCTTACAATGCAAGAAGAGCTCAATCAATGTGAGCATAATCAAGTTTGGCACCTTATTCTTAGACCCCATGATAGGCCAACCATTTATACTAAATAGATTTTTAGGAATAAGTTGGATGAGTTAGAAAATGTTAGTAGGAATAAAGTTAGGTTATTGGCCCAAGGTTACAACCAAATAAAAGGCATCGATTTTGAGAAAACCTTTCCACCCGTAGCATGGCTTGAGGCCATGCTGATGACACTTACTTTTGCTCTTTTTAAAGATTTTAAGCTTTTTCAAATGGATGTTAAAAGTGCATTTTTAAACGATTTTATTGAAGAGGAAGTGTTTATTGAATAACCCCGGGGTTTGTTGATTCTACACATCCGAATTTTATTTTTATACTTAAAAAGGCTTTGTATGGTTTAAAATAAGCTCCACGAGCTTAATATGAAAGGCTTAGTAATTCATGCTGAAAATCATTTTATTAAAGGTAAAGTTGACACTATCTTGTTTACAAAGCATGTAAATAATGATATCTTAATTGTACAAATATATATTTATGATATCATTTTTTGATCTACTAATGAAAAGCTTTGTAAGGATTTTGAATCATGAATGAAGAAAGAGTTCGAAATGAGTATGATGGGAGAGCTCAATACTTCCTTGGACTCCAAATCAAGCAAAGAAGTGATGGGATCTTCATAAATCAAGCCAAGTATACAAGAGAGCTTATCAAGAAATTTGGGTTTGAAGATGCGAAGATTAGCAAGACTCCTATGGCTACCACAACTAAGTGATCGGTCGCTGATACTGCATATTTATTGTCACATTCTTATATTTGTTATATAAGAAACTCTGTTTTTATTCCTATTTATTGTCTAATTTATATGCAGTCCCATTACTAAAGGAGAGGGAAGAGAAACGAGCCCAAAAGCCGATCAAAATTTTATTTAATTCAGAATTGATTCAAATCAAAGATTAGGGCAGATTAAGGAAAATCAGAGAATATAAAAATCAGTTGAACAAGCGGTTAAAATAAGAACTTCACAAATCAATTGGTTAAAGCCAAAGATCAAAGGAGGTTTCGTCAAATTAGCACCCAAAACTGCAAATCCAGCAAGAGATAAAATCATATCGCGAAACCAGGGAGTATCACCCCCCGGGTGTAACCACTTGGCCACATCCAAACTGCGAAAATGCGGCCAATGTCGTATTTCTGCAGCTTGGTTAAAGTAGTGGGGGAGCGTTTGCTCCCCCTATCTTCGTACACTCTCCCACGTTTAGTTTTTGCCTATAAATACTCGATTTTCAGAGACTACAGGAACGATGAAGTAGAGATAGATTCTTAGGCCAGTTTTTCATTCTTTTTAGTGTAGATTTTTTATGTAATTTTTATTTCTTTGTAAGCATAGTTTAGACTGAGAATTATGTAAGTAAGAGAGAGAGATTTATATTGAGAGTGACACCGATGTAACCTCCTTCTTTCTTCCATCGTTTCTACAAGATATTAAAGGTAACATATTTATGCTCTTCTTTGTTTATATGTTCTTCTCCTCTTTTTACTTTTCCTCTTTTGGTTTTGATGAATATCCAATTGCATCTAGAAGCATCAGTATAGCCATGTTTGTGTGAGTGCCACCTATATTTCATGATGATGTTCTCTTCCTCAAGATTCGGTATCATTTCATTCTTATTCGTCTTGATGATGTAATGCGAATGGGGACTGAGCTCGATCTTATAGGTTATGCGTTGATCACCTCCGAAGCAAGGTAAAACATGCAAGAATTCCAGATAAGTCATCAACGGAAAAAAGTATGTATTTCTTTTAGGTTTAACTTTCTTTCTTTTAATTTTAAGTTTAGATCATCAATACCGCAATCTTCCAACTCTTTTATTCACTCATTTAATTTCTTTGTATTAAACCATTTTTTATTTTCTCCACCTTCTCAATCTACCACTTTCTTTTAACCTAACTATAACTTATTTTTCTTTTCCCTTACATGAACTAAAAGAAGAACCTTAACCATTTTTTTAACTTAAAAGAGAACTTGCAAAAAAACTTTCATCGCTAGTTCCTCCTTGTAGATCACAACCCACATAGCCACTTACTCTTGCGGTAGCATTGAGTACTTGCACTCTTTATTCTTAAGTTCTGAAATTCTATATATTATGTGTGCAGGTTTCAAGCTCAATCACTAAGCTTGATAAGGATGAACAAAGTAAAAATATTGACATTAAGCTTTATTGTAGTATGATTGATAGTTTACTCTACTTGACGGCTAGTAGGCTAGATATTATGTTTAGTATATGTCTATGTGTTAGATTTCAATCTTGTCCTAAAAAGTCACCCTTAATTGCAGCAAAACACATTATTAGATATCTTAAGGGCACTATTAGAATGGGCTTGTGGTATCTAAAAATTGGATAATTCTTAATGATGAGTTTTTCGGATGCCGACTATACCGGTTGTAGAGTAGACAGGAAGAGCACTAGTGGAACTTGTCAATTTTTATAAAATTGTCTTGTTTCACGGTCTTTCAAGAGATAAAATTTCGTAACCCTCTCAACCGCTGAGGCGGAGTATGTTTCAGCCAAGACTTGTTGTGCACAAGTCCTTTTGATGAAATATACTCTCTTTGATTATGATTTGAATTATGATCATATTAAAAAATTTTGTGATAATATTAGTACCATTCATATGACCAAGAATACGAATCAACATAGTAAGAACAAGCATATAGAGATTCGATATCATTTTCTTCGAGACCATTTTGAGAAAGGAGATAATGAGATTGACGGTTTCTATCGATTTTCAATTAGCGAAAATTTTTACTAAACCACTTGATTTTAATAGATTTTCTTTTCTTTGTGGTGAATTGAATGTTTGCATTGTAGAACCATAAAATTTTCAAATTATTATTTTTTGTTATTTTTGTTTGATTTGTTGATTATTTTAATTGGTATGATTTAGCTTATTTTCAAATAAAATTGATACCGACAATGGTAGACTTGCAATGCTCATTTTATTGGAATCTACTAGTTTTAGATGGTTTATTAGTCCCTTTTTAATTTATGACAAAAAGGGGAGAAGATTTATGAGTTATTTCATTTGTTATTTTTTATTATGAGTTATTTCATTTGGTATTTTTATTGGTTTTTGGGATTTATTGATTAATTGGTAGTTGAAGAGATTTATGAGTTAGAGATTTATGATTTAACTACTACTTGCTATTACCTTTATTTCATGTTTGTATACCTTATTGCATACCCGTTTGGTGGTTGGAGGCATGGATGGAGGTTGGTATTGTTTATGCATGATTTTTCATATTTCATATTTATACATATATGCATGCATGTGACTTGATTATATTGACAAAATCTTGTAGCCATATTTATATTTTGAATTTGATCACTCATAAGCATAATTTGAGGGGGAGCTTTACTAAGCTCTTCATATTATTCTTTAAATAAATCATATGTTTTGTTATCATCAAAAATGGGGAGATTGTTGGCCCAAGGTTGCAATCACTGGTTTCTTATTTTGATGATAATAAAACTTATGTAGTTATTTATTACTAATTAAGTTCAAGTGTTTAAGTATTTTTCAGAGTTCAAGAGGATTCAAAGTGTTTCTTCCTCAAAAGGAACGTATTGAAGTCTCAAATTCACTCAAGGATGTGATTCAAGTTAGGACAATTAAGATTGACTCTTTAAAGAACCTCACTAGAATATTGCTTGAAGACATGTAGAAACTATGTAAGAAAACAGTATGTTTAAAGTATAGTGTGCAGAATTGATGCTCAAGAAGTCACACACACAAAATACAAGTTTTCAAAATGTGAGTTTTGATATCTAGTTTTTCTCCATTTTGGTATTTCACAAGGTTTAGTGTTTGATACATGTCCCATATTTTTCAAATTATATATCATATTTCTACATATATCTCATAGTTCTATGTATTACCAAAATATTTTTCTAACTATTATAAAATATTTAAAAATATGCTTAAATTTAAAATTTATCTATATATATGTTTTTAGGCTAGGTCTGGTCGGCCAGGCGATCATTCGGACCTTGGGGCCATATATGGCCTTAGCATGTGCATGCCGTGCATGTTTGTCGGGCATTTGATCAGTCGACCGAGCGATCGACCGACTGTCACTATCTTGGTCTCGGTTGAGATCGGTCGACCAAACAGTCGACAGACGTCAATGGATAGTTCAAACTATTTGAACTACCGGTCGACCAACTGGTTGACCGAAGTTCTGTCAAAGCTATAGTAACGACTAGTTTTAAAAAGTCTATTTTTTAAACTTTTTTTCCAACAGGTATATTTGCTCTTTTTGAGTGTAATATCTCTCCTAATGACTTGATAGGCTCTTCTAATAGTGTTTTATCATTTGCCTATATATAGGGTTCATTTGTAGAGGATTACTAACAATTTCTTTTTGAAAATATTTGAAAATCAAGTTTATTCAAAAGAAAAGATTTTAAATTTTCTTGCTTCAAGTGCTCTCACTTTACAACCAATTTCTGTAAGTTTTCAGCTCTTAAATTGATTCATCTCAACTGATTTTCTCTTTCACAGACTTTTTGAGCTTCATCTCATATCAAACACTATAGGAAGTTGTAAAAGGGATTGTTTATGATCTTTGTGGTCACAAAGAGCTCGTAAACCTCATTGTTATTGTGCTACCTCTTGTGTAGAGGATTGAGAGTTGGAGTGTGTACTCCGGTCTTGAGTAGACCATTGCAGTTCCTTTGTGGAGGTTGCTTTGTGAAAAGATCCTCTGTAGATAGTGGAAATCCTTCACCCGATGAAGGCGGGGACGTAAAGCTTAGTGCTCGAACCTCAAAACAAATCTCTTGTATTTGCGATTGCTTCTCTCTTACTCTTACTCTATTTCAATTGCTTGCACTTGTGCTTTTACTTTTATTTCACTTGCTATTTATTTCTAACATCATATTTACTTGTCGGTTTTTACTCTCTAAATCATGAAGGCAATTGAGCACCTCAACTCATTGTCTAGAGGAATATAGAGGAGAAGTCTTACAGCCCTTCATAGGAAATTCGGCTTCACTTCTTGATTTGAGTTGACCGTTTGCATCATTTATTTTATTAATTGTTGTATTTACGTATTATTAACCATTAGATTAGCATTACACCTATTCACCCCCCTCTAGGTGTACTTTCATCTTTAACTTTCCACATCGGTTTTCACTCGACGTAAGAAGTAAATTTTTAACGTCTGTTTTTTTAATCACTGACGTCACAAACACTTACTTTCCACGTTAATTCTAAAAGGAACTGACGGGAAGGTTTCTATTAAATGAAGAAAGTTTCTGTTCAATAAAGCTTAAAGAAAGCTTCCACATCGTTTCATAAAAGAACCGACAAGGAAACCATTCTTTCAACATCAGTTTCACAATAAAATCGACGTTGAAAGTTATTTTTGATGTCAGTTTCTTAATGAACTGACGTGGAAAGTTCTTTTAGACATTGGTTTCATAGTGAACCGAAGTGGAAATTCTATACGACATTGGTTAAGAACCAATGTCGTATATTATAATATTTGTTTAAAATTATATAAACATTACAGTACCAGACACAATACAGATCTGAACATATCAAATAGAATCCAACACATATATATCAAGAACACATAATTAGTCTAGCCAACCAACCAGACACAGTACACATTAACAGAATCCCACACATGCATATATATCATCAAGCACATAGAATTAATCTAACCAATCAATCCACAAATATATCTCAGACATTACAAAATATTTAGAATTCAACACAAATTTATCCAATCCAAAATCCAATACAAACATGACAATCCAGAATTTAATATAAACATATAACTCATCCAATTCAAAATCCAAACTCAAACTTGGGATTCCCACAAGGTTGCTTTAATTCTCGTATCTTGACATCCTACACCAAAAAATCTTATGAAAAATATGGATAGAGGCATGAACTGTACACATGCAAAGTGAAATGATGATTGGTAGTGAAAAGTACATTTTTATCATTACATTTACCATCACATTTTCATATTTATTCCTATAATTCTACACATTTACTAATATTTTATTATTTATTGTGTGCAGGCCTTGAGTAAATAAAAAATAAAGAATAAAGCCCAAAAAGAAGCCCAAAAGCCCATATTCAAGCCCAATGCAAAAGTTGCAATTATCAAATGTCAAAGTTGCAAATACCAAGGGCAAAAGTTGCAAATACTAAAAGAAGAGGGAAGGATAGACTTCTATTCAACCCTAAACACTTGCAGGATGAGGATAAAAGCTAAAGAAGGATAGCAAATTCGTTGATAAAAGATTTGGGATCTAGGTAACTTGCTTCCCAAGTTATCCTGAAATCCCAAAATAAAGAGTCAGGATGCAACTTCCAGAAGGATACGCCCAGATGGACGAACCAGGGGAGGCCACGCGCCAAAGCGCGTTGCCAGCCGCCACACTTTGGCCGCGAAAACGCGGCCCAAGCCGCGTTTCCGCGGCATTCTGGATGAAGCCGGGCAAACCGTTTTCGTGGAGGAGTCGTTCTGGGACTCTACTTCCTTCTGCACCTATAAATACCCCTGCAGTGCAAATGAGAAACAGCGTCCAGAGGCAAAGCCAAGGGCCAAAAGCTAGGGTTTTTAGGTTTTTCTCTTTCTTCTAGTTTAGGTTTTCTTTTCGTTTTTCTTTTGTAAATTCTGTAACTGAGAGTGGAGGAAGCTTTCATGGAGGAAGAAGTTTATACTTGTACTGAGGTGACATCGGTGTAAGTCTTACTTTTCCCCCATTGTTAATAAAATCTACTCAAGGTTGGTTTGTTTTTATTCTTGTTTCATTGTTTATCTATTCTTGCTTTATCTTTATTTTTCTATTCTTGTTCTATGTCATTGTTTCTCTCTGATGTTTTGTAAACCATGAGATCTGATTGCTTCGAAACTGCCTAGCCGACGAAGTGCCCTTGATGGCCTATGGAGATGAACAAGCCTTCTCTTGCTAGTCTTTTCTTTTTGTAGTGTAGATCGCGAAGGTGGAAGATCCTATATGCCATACTTGAACGCCATCAAAGACAAGGTAAGTCGTCGTAAATGGATCAAAGGTAAGCAGGGCAGAAGAGGTATGTATGTGTTAGAGTTTATTTCTTTGTAATTTTAGTTTAGATCACCAACTCCAACTCATTCTTTTCTTCCCAACTCATTATAAATACCATACTTCTCATTGTAAATACCATTGTAACTAACAAACTAAATAAAAAATAGATAACTTACTTAAACGTTTCCATCGCTAGTCCCTCCCTGAGGATCACGACTCGCATAGCCATTGCTACCGCGGATTAGAATTGAGCACCTTGCACATCTTGTTCTAAATCTAAAATTCTTTATTTTGTGTGCAGGAAAATCTCAATCAAAATTTTAGCGCCGTTGCCGGGGAGGGACGGTAAGTTTTTCTCTAATAATAAAAAAAATTTATTATTAACTAATTCTTTTATTCTTTTCTGTTTGCAGGTTTGGAGAACAGGAAACAGCAGCAGAAGTGGACATATAGCAACTCTGTGCCTCTACCCTCGAAGGCAGAGCAGCAGAGCCTGCTACTTTGCCGCAGAAACGCGGTAATAGCCGCGGATCCACGGCAGTAGCAGTGAATTACTGACTCAGTTTTCTGCAGGTTGCTACAAATTGCAATATCTGTTTTCTGCTCTGTTAGTTTTGTTCTGTGATAAACCTGTCTACTGCTAATTAATTCAACAGTAAAAAAATTGTTGTTAAAGATAAAATTGATTAGACATTTGCATATTAGGCACGTGTCTTTTCAATTAATTTATTTTACTGTTGAAGAGTGCTGGAGCAAGGTACGTTCGCATTGCATGTAGAATATGACTCATCTCTTGGTTGATTTTCTGCTTTGAGTGAATCTTAACTACTTATCTTGTACACTTGCACTAATTCATCTTAAGGGCATAACCCATTAACAAGATAAGGTGGGGATTTCATCGCCCTTCCTTAGCCCAAAAATCATATCCCAAGCACTCACTAACCAAGCCTAACTAAAAATTAGTAGACGTTGGCCCTAGGGACATCTCGGACTCAATAGGAGATTATCCTAAGGGGGAACAGTGTTGGAAGTTGACTCTTGTTAAATCAGTGTCTAGGAAGGGGATTGAGGGCCGAAAGCCCGAAGATTGGTGGTTATTTAATTAAGGAACGTCTTTGACGGAAAACCTCCCACCACTCTTGCCCTGACCTGGCTGATTAACTTGTGGTCAAAGTCTGCACCCTACCTCCCGTGGACAGTCTAACCAGTTAGGAGTCGTATATGTCATAGGTCTACCCTAACTTAGGTTAGAATTTTTTCTTTTTTGTTTGTTTATTTGTTTGTTTTCTTTTTGTCTTTGTTGTATTGGTGTGATATGGCATATAATAATAATTTTTCCAATTTTAATCCATATTACACACCTAACTATTTTTCAGATATTACCAACCCGGCATATTACAACGTTGACCACCTAGTGTGCCGGAATGGTCTTATCCGAATGAATATAACCCATACCCCCCATCTTATGACCATAATTTTCATACTTTCAACTCTTCACAGAGTTCATGGGGTTTCGAGTCCCCCGAGTCCAATTTTCAACCACCTTGTCCTCCGTATCCACCTTGTCCACAATATTCCAAGATTCATACTCAGATCCACCATTCAAAATAGAAATCCATCTATCTTGGAAATGATGAGTATGAATGAGTCCAAACAAAAATCACCATCAATCTTAGACATGATGATGCGTGAGTCCACCGACTCACAACTTCATCACGATTACCCTTCCTATTTTCAAGTCCAATCAGAACATGATGCACCTATCGACTATGAAAGGATGCTTAAGGACATGACTCAGGCTAGATTAGCTCGAGATCATGATATAGATCTGATGGTTCAATCTTTACGTTCTCACCGTCCGGCCACTCCTGATATCGATAATCATTCTGTTAGCACCGACGAGCCAAGTTGCTTTGGACAACAAGATTCTAATTCAGTACCATCATGTGAACTCGCCGAAACTCCAAATTTTGATAGTTTGGCAAGTTTTCCCTTTCCTGAAATAGAACTTGAGCATGAATATGATCATGATCTCCCACTTGATGATTCAATTTTACTTCCTGATTCAATAATGACTCCGGTGTCTCCACTTGATTTCACTTTTCCCGAGTCAACATTGGATCCTGTTCCAATTCATAATGAAATTGAATCACCCATTTTAGATGATCATATTGAACTTGACCAATTTTACAATTTTGAAAGTCCTATGGATAAATTGGCAAGTTCTTTTTATTACATTGAACCCAATGAGATATGTGACCTAGATTCTCAATATGATCAAGTTCAAATTCCTGAATCATTATTGACTCCTGTTCTATTACCTGAATTAGGTAATACTTTAGAGTCAGTTTTGATTCGCACACCTATCATTCCTGAACTTGAATCACCAACATTGAGTCACATGCCATTGTGGGAAGATGATTGTGGACTTGAGCTTAAACTTATTGATTGGACCCACTTCCTGAGCTTAGCCCGACTCCTGAGCCCTTACTTGATTTAAGTTTCTTTGCTGAGTCGGTATTCGTTCCCGTACTTTTCACGTCCAAGTCAATCATTCCATCTTTTCATACTCCATTTTGGGACAAGGAGGTTGACACAATTGACTCTGAAATTAATTATGGAATTTGAAATTTTGATGGGGTGGAATTAAAAAATGATCATACATACATTTTAGTGGGTTATGTAAGGGAAATTTCTGGTGGGTTCCACCAAATATTATGTTATCTTGATTGGGTAGCAACGCTTGGCCCAATTAGACCACCACCGGAACCACCACCTTAAGGTAACTTCTGCCTTCCCTTGTTCTTTTTCATGCATATATGCATTCATTCATACATTGAGGACAATGCATGAGATAAGTGTCGGGGTAGGCTTTACTAACATACTAACATAGTTAGAAACTAACCAAAATTTGCTTTAAAAAAAAATGTAAAAAGGACAATACTTTGACTTATCTTTTGAAAGAAATCTAAGTTAATCTTAAGAATTAGGAAAATCATGATTAGGATTTCTAAAAACTTGGTCAAAATAAATAAATTGTTTAAATTTTAGGTATAGGAGGAGAAATTGAATAATTAGTTAGTCTTGATTTTTACCTTAATGAAATTTGCATACCTAATGCATATCTAGGATTCTAAGACGAAGACCTTTGTGCCTCATATATATATATATATATATATATATATATATATATATATATATATATATATAAAAGAAAATCACTAATTAAGCTGGATACATGTGCCTCAAGAAGCATAAGTATTCATGCCTAAAGGTGAGTAAATAAAATAAATTCCTTAGTTTTGGGGCCTAGTTCACTCGAATTTGAATCCGCGGGTGTTTTCTCACCTGGTGCCCTAAAGCCAACCGGTTTGGGAGTCATCGACTTTAAGTTCGTTACATGGGTAGATTAGAAAGCCTAAGGAAATTAAGGAAAAATTACTTATATATGTACTAACACATCTAATAGTCAATTAGTTAGGTATGAGGGCCTCAAGAAGCCTTGATACTTACACGAAAGAAAATTAGATGAGTTATACATATCAAAAAAAAAGTATATATATATAAATAAATAATAAAGGGGCATGAGAGTCCAAGTTAAGGAATTCCTAGTATAAATTTATAAGGATGCATATGATTTTGGTAACGAAAAAGACTATATTAGAAGTTCAATTTTGACCCTTACCTAAAATGGATAACAATTTACTTTATAAAGACTAAGTCTAAGAATGAATAAAAATGAGGATCCTAAAAACTTATAGATTACTTAGTCTTTTCAAAAGTATTTCAAATATTTCCTTTTTATGGATTTTGTGGGTGTAATCCGCTGAAAACCCTCGCGAGACAACACTCGTCCTCTAGGGTAACCTAGGGGTTTAACGGCTTGTCGCACATGCTAAGTGCAACCGTGATTCCTACGAAAGTAAGTTAGGTTAGATTAATTTTTCTTTTCTTTTTCTTTTTCTTTTTCTTTGATTTTTACTCGAGGACGAGCAAAAAGATAAGTGTGGGGGTGTGATTGGTAGTGAAAAGTGCATTTTTATCATTACATTTACCATCACATTTTCATATTTATTCCTATAATTCTACACATTTACTAATATTTTATTATTTATTGTGTGCAGGCCTTGAGTAAATAAAAAATAAAGAATAAAGCCCAAAAAGAAGCCCAAAAGCCCATATTCAAGCCCAATGTAAAAGTTGCAATTATCAAATGTCAAAGTTGCAAATACCAAGGGCAAAAGTTGCAAATACTAAAAGAATAGGGAAGGATAGACTTCTATTCAACCCTAAACACTTGTAGGATGAGGATAAAAGCCAAAGAAGGATAGCAAATTCGTTGATAAAAGATTTGGGATCTAGGTAACTTGCTTCCCAAGTTATCCCGAAATCCTAAAATAAAGAGTCAGGATGCAACTTCCAGAAGGATACGCCCAGATGGACGAACCATGGGAGGCCACGCGCCAAAGCGCGATGCCAGCCGCCACACTTTGGCCGTGGAAACGCGGCCCAAGCCGCGTTTCCGCGGCATTCTGGATGAAGCCGGGCAACCGTTTTCGTGGAGGAGTCGTTCTGGGACTCTACTTCCTTCTGCACCTATAAATACCCCTGCAGTGCAACTGAGAAGGGCGGACAGAAAATACAGAGCTAAAAGCTAGGGTTTTTAGGCTTTCTTCTAGTTGTAGGTTAGGTTTTATTTTCGTTTTCTTTGTAATTTTTGTAACTTAGAGTGGAGGAAGCTTTCATGGAGGAAGAAGTTTATACTTGTATTGAGATGACATCGGTGTAAGTCTTACTTTCCCCCATTGTTAATAAAATCTACTCAAGGTTGGTTTGTTTTTATTCTTATTTCATTGTTTATCTATTCTTGCTTTATCTTTATTTTTCTATTCTTGTTCTATGTCATTGTTTCTCTCTGATGTTTTGTAAACCATGAGATCCGATTGCTTCGAGACTACCTAGCCGACGAAGTGCCTTTGATGGCCTATGGAGATGAACAAGCCTTCTCTTGCTAGTCTTTTCTTTTTGTAGTGTAGATCGCGAAGGTGGAAGATCCTATACGCCATACTTGAACGCCTTCAAAGACAAGGTAAGTCGTCGTAAATGGATCAAAGGTAAGCAGGGCAGAAGAGGTATGTATGTGTTAGAGTTTTATTTCTTATAATTTTAGTTTAGATCACCAACTCCAACTCATTCTTTTCTTCCCAACTCATTGTAAATACCATACTTCTCATTGTAAATACCATTGTAACTCACAAACTAAATAAAAAAGAGATAACTTACTTAAACGCTTCCATCGCTAGTCCCTCCCTGAGGATCACGACCCGCATAGCCATTGCTACCGCGGATTAGAATTGAGCACCTTGCACATCTTGTTCTAAATCTAAAATTCTTTATTTTTGTGTGCAGGAAAATCTCAATCAAATGACAAGCACCAAACATTCATGTGTGTGAGGTGGTGGTGGGCGGGTGTGTTTGTGTGTTGGAGGTGGTGGTGGTGGTGTGGTGGTGGTGGTGTGTACGCGTGCGCACCATACTTGATATGTGTGTATTCCACTTTTCATATGTGTTGTGTGTGTATCATACTTGATGTGTGTGTGTGTGTGTGTGTGTGAGTGAGTGTGTTGGTGGTGGTGTGCGCGCACGCCATGCTTGGTGTGTATGTGCGTGCACGAGCGCATGTCATGCTTGATGTGTGTGTGGTGGTAGTGGGGTGTGGGCGGGTGGGTGTGCACCATGCTTGATGTGTGTGTGTGTGTACCGTGCATGATATGTGAGTGTGTGTGTGTGTTTGTGTGTGTGTGTTTGTGTGTGTGTGTCTGTGTGGTGTTGGTGTTGGGGGTGTGTATGTGTTGTTGTTGTTGGTGGTGGTGCAGTGTTGGTGGTGTGTGTGCGTGTGCACCATGCTTGATGTGTGTGTGTGTGTGTGCCATTCTTGATATGTGTTTGTGTATGTGTCATGCTTGATGTGTGAGTGTGTGTTAGTGGTGTGTGCGTGTGTCATGATCGATGTGTATGCGCCATGCTTGATATGTGGTGTGTGTGTGGTGGTGGTGGTTGGGGGTGTGAAAACATGTATAAATTCAAAAATAAAAAAATTTACACAATATATACCATCTCTAGTGAAAGCAAACCATGCATCGGTCCTCGAGGATCTCACTCGATCTACCCTGCAATGAGAATGAGAAACTTTTGACATAATACATGACATGCATTAAATACAAGATTCACCCAAAAATTGCATACCGTCAATACACTTTATCACATAACTCGCCCACTCTCTTGAACTTCCTATAATTCCTTATCTGTATATGTAGTTTTATTTTCATCGTACTT
Organism: Agave tequilana; assembly: GCA_038442645.1. Taxonomy (NCBI): domain Eukaryota; kingdom Viridiplantae; phylum Streptophyta; class Magnoliopsida; order Asparagales; family Asparagaceae; genus Agave; species Agave tequilana. Next base: position 43,829 of record JAVJIF010015228.1, on the reverse strand, counting down.
GCAAACATACTTAGTTTTTATTTATGCTTATTGTAACACTAACAAAGAAACATAAATTTGATTTAGTTCAAAGGATTATACCTTTCTTGGAATAGGATTAATTTGCAATGTAATAATTTGATATATAAACTTCATTATATAATATTCACAGATAATGGAATCTGGTTAACGTGGACACTATAAGAATTGAAATATATGTGTTAAGTAAAAATTAAAACTTAAAGTTTTTTCGTTGATTTCTGAAAGAATTACCTGAATCCTCTTTCATAAAGTAGGCCTACCCCGTAAGCTTAGATTCAACATGGTGATTGCCCTTTCATAAATTCAAGAAAATAAACAAGATTATTAATAAATATTTTAGAAGTATTTAATGCATTAATAAATATAATTAATATTAAATACGCACAAATCAATTACTTTCTTAATATTTTTTCGCATTTCGCCCGTCAACAAGTCCAACCAGTATATAACAAAAGAACTCGTGTCAATCACACATAGAGTCCAATGGCCACTACAAGATAAATTCATATATGAGAAATTAAATTAAATTATTAGATAGTTTAATTTTATTATTAAAATATCAATGCTTACCCGTATTATATAGCACAAAATACAACTGGCTGGCATGTGCACCTCTTCACAATGTGTTCATGACATAGAGAGACTTCGACTCTATTTCATCTTCATCCGTAGTCAATGTGCTATATGGTAGGGACAAATAAAATCATACAAGTGACTCAAGCTCGTGTTTACACACCAATCATACAAGGACCTAAAATTATCAGAAATTACCAAGATACATCAAATATAAAACAATTAATATTTTTTCCTAAAAATAAATATACATTAATTACTCACTTGATGTACAAACAGATACATACTGCGCTTATCTCCTGGGAGGCTATGAACCTTTCAAGGTCGTTACGCTCATGGTATATGGTAATATCGGTTCTAAATAGCTCTGTATCCACGGGACTGTGATTATGCATCCCTCTCCCATGCCCCGCGCATACGTAGCCACTTTCGCCAGTTTGCTCTCAGCTAGAGTCACTAGCTGATTGACCGACTCCGCAAATGTCTCTAAGCTCCGTGGAGTCACAGCCTATGCCACCTCCTTCTCTTGAACCTTTTCCTATCACGATACAATGATCAAATCAAATTGTGCTTGTTTAATTTAAAATTTAGATCTGTACTTTAATTATAAAAAGCATACTCGTGTGTTCAAAGTGATAAGTTTCTTGAGCCATGACACGAAACTACCAATAGCATCACGGACGGTTGTCATCTCGTCACGTGGAATTAGAAGAAGAGCATCCATATCCAATAGATTAACGACGCTCACTCTTATATAATCGGATTCAATTGGTCCGGTGTGAATGAATTGATCATCACCGGTGTTGAATGTTCTTTCGTGTGCCGCAACATGATTTTTCATTTTCAATTGCTAAATCAACTACAATAAACCCACCCTGGGGCAACCAAATAATAAGCATGACAAATAACCATGTAAGTGTGTAGGTGTACATGTGTGTGTGTGTGTGTGTGTGTGTATGTACGTGTGTGTACAAATATTAATTAACATTACCTCTGGAATCTCGGATAAATCCTTTAAGATTGAACAACTTCAATTGTCGCTCCTATGGTGTATATTGGGGCAAAGGATAGCTTGGCGGATTAGTATTCATTTGAAAGTCCTGCCATAATTTTTCACTTTCAAACATGAAGGAAGCTCTGAAATCATCTTCTCGCCTCCTCCATTAATCTTCTCGCCTCCTCCATTATCTTCTCGCCTATCCTATTCTTCTTCTTGAATCTTCCTTTCTTTTAGAAGTATGGCTTTCACCAATCTATAGTAGCATCATCGTTCGTAATAACTTGGTGGTGTCAACGATATGTATGAAAGTAATTGGACATAGTAGCCTCTTATCTGATGCCTCTAACACAATCTAACACAATTGGGGTGCTCAGGCTTACCCAATGCCATTGATAGAATATCATTCAACCCAGATGGATGAATGTCTCCCTAAGACGCCGACTGAGAAAGACGATCCTACAAAAAATTGATAAACAACTCTTGTATAAGTTTCAAACAAGAGGAAACGATTGTGACAATTTTGTTATAAATTAAACACTTATAATTTCACTAGTAATGGCTTGACTATCATTATTTATGTATGAACCGTCTTTTCTAATCCTAGTTTTAACCCTCATCTCATGTCGGAGAATTGAGGATTCAAATGAAACATTCTCAACTGATCTCTTGGATATCTATTATACAAAACATATAGACAATATATAAGTAATAATTCATAAAAGAATATATAAACATTAAAATCAACACATAAAATTTTTTCATACCAGTTCTTTTTCAAGTTGGGCATATCCCTTTTGAGATAGTGTGTGGGAATAGATATTCAATTCATGGATATTTTTATTCTTCTGACTTAAAGCCTATTAAAAAAACAATTATTATGTAAGCATTAAAATTTCAAACAAGACATCTAATTATATAACAGTTGTGAAGTTATGTTGTATTAACCTCAAAATCTGTAGTAGTACATTGAAATACGAACCAATCTAAACTTCATCATTAATGCAATCATACTCCGAAGGGGGTTTCTGCTTCATTTGTGTTCTCTCTTGTCAACTTAGTTTTAAATTGCCTCCATATTTTTTCTCTCAAAATTCAGTAAATAATGTCGGTACCCCTCATCCAATTCGAATACAGTCTGCAATATATCACAAAAAATATTAATGCACTTAATGAATGATTGATATAGATTATATAGACAATTTAGAATTTACTTGCAGAAATATCATCCTAGATCTTGCTTTTCAGTTCTTCAAAAATCTCATGCCAATTGAGGATGTCAATAGGGACAAAATGACAAGCCACACATCCAAGGTAACTCATCAATTTTTTCTGAATTTTCAATCGATTAATTCTTCTCATTGAACTCCACATAAATTTTTCTTCCCTCATTCCTTGCTAAGATGAGATCACCCATCTTAGTAACACCTCGAGTCCTCTTCTTTGCGGTACTTTCACTTCCACTGCCCCTTCCACTACTATCATCTGGATCCATATGTCTGTTACGAAACATAAACATAATATGTTAGAATCTCATCAATAATATGTGAAAGCAAGAAACAATAATTTTCATGAATAAATCGACATATTATGCAAATGATTGATCAGATAAATAAATAGACGTATACTTTTATTTTTTCTATTTTTTATAACTTTTCTCCACAAATATTCCTTCAAAATAATCTTCTCATATGTACAACTCGTCCTTGATATTGTCATTCCAATCATCACCCTCACTATTATCCCCTCTTGTTAACCTGACTGAGAAAGAGGGAATATCATCAATATTATCATCAGTATTGTTCATGTCATCACAATCAAGTGTAATTTTTGGCTTCGTCAAGAGAATAATAGATCACTTTTTATCAACAGAATCTGTGATATAAAATACTTGTTTTACCTGTAATGCCAATATAAATGTGTCCTCTTTGGGACCCTTTTTGTTAAGTCCACTAGAATGAATCCAAACTCATCGACTTGGATGCTATTATTATTTTTCACCTACTTACACCGGAATACGGGAACACGAAACATGGTGTACTCTAACTCTCATATGTCCTCGATCACCTATAATATGACATGTTTGCAAATACTGGTTTGTTGTCTTTGGCACTAGAAATATGCATTGATTGAGACACAAAGATCACTATATTTTGTATTATATAATTGTTATCATGTGCTTTTATGTAAAAATAATAACCATTTGTAGGGTACCCACGGTAAAACAAGACATCTGTGCGAAGCCCATGCGCTAGCTATCTCAAATTTTCAGAAATAAAATTTGATTTAGTTGTCGACTGATCAGCAACTCTATTTCGGAACCACTTACTAAATGATTTATTGTGTTCATCTATTACCCATTTCTCCCTCTTTAATTTAGTTGGATTGGTGCACCTTATATACTCTATATGATCATTTATGTAAGATTGTACTTCATCAGTGCTATTCAAGACATATTTTTTGTGCTTAACACAATAAATATTTACTGACAGTAACGATAATTTGTCCAATTTTACCAAAGTCATATGTTACCTTAGTACAAACCCTCTTAAGAAGTCCTATAGCTTCAATATTTGATAAGTATTCATTGCAAAATTCAATTTTCTCTTTATATGTGTAACATTCAACAATGCAACCTTTGTTCGATTTGACTCCTCACATACCCTTTTAATATTTTTTATGTATCGCTTAAAATAGATACATTCATTTTAAGAAGACCGGAACATATAGTCTAATCCTTCAGATCAAATGAACCGTTAGATGCACCATGATATTAAAAAATAAGGTGAAAAATACATCTTAAGCTGACATAGTGTAACCACAATATCCTTCTGCAACTCTTTTAGTTTTGGAAATATAGAATGTATAGTTACAGATAGCAATTGTTGCATTAATGCATGATAATCATGAGATTTCAAGACAAATATCTTTAAATCTTTCATTAAAATGAGCTTTGAATATTTAATGAGTTACCACTTGGCACCATAATCCCAGAAAGACACTAACATAAGTCTATCTTCTCCTTTTTAGACAAAGTATGGCATGTTGATGTTAAATATATATTTCGTCCCTTCTGTTTTGGTGCCAACTTCTTACGTATACCCATTTCAATCAAATCTTTTCTACCTTTGACTCCATCTTTAGGCTTACTGTGTATATTGAGTAATGTGTCAATAATACTATCACATACATTCTTCTCAATATGCATGGCATCAAGATAATGTCTCATGATTGAGGTGAAAGCAGTGCACAGAAAATATGAATTGAAAATTAGAAGTTTAGAATCGTGCACTAGCTTAGGCTAAGCAGGTCAGGATCCACAAGGAGGGATGAAATAAAAGTTTTATGGTATGGTTAAAATATTTCTTATTTGTTTTGAAAAGTGAAAGAAAAGAAAACTATGTCAGAAGATGAGTAGAAATAGAAGAAAAAAGCATTGGCATTTTTAAAGTTGTTTTAAAAGAAGAAATTAAATAAAAGAAAGTTCTTAGCTAACATCTACTAAGTATTCCAACTAGAGTACTTACCTCTTTAGATGATTGCTTTTATCTTCGATATTTGGCAATAATTTACCTTGACTTGAAGGTAATCACTGCATAGCCCATAAGAGGAGATCCAATTCTTTTCTGCATTACATCATCAAAACTCGAAGAGTAAGCATAAAATTATACAGATTTAAAAAAAAGAATCCATCATCATGAGCTATCAGTGGCTCTTGCAAGGGCAAGACAATTCCAATGCTATTAGATTCATATGGATAGAGATCAAATGAAAATAAGTAGACTAGAAGGTTAATAGAAATAAAACCATGAAGAAAAGTACACACAAAAATAATATAAAAGCAACTTCAATTAAAGTAAGAAACAATAATAGAAAGGAACAAGTTTACATCATGTGTCACTTTCAACTCAACTCTCTCTTTTTCTTACGAATCTCTCTCTAACCTAAGTTACAAAGAAATAGAAATTACATAAAAAGAAAAGAAAAAATAAACTAAAATAACTGTAGCACTCTAGTCTAAGCTCTACGTCGTGTACGTCCTCTCTCTTCTGCATCTGATGCTATTTATAGGAGAAAAACAGTGGGGAAAGCACGTAGGAGATAAAAACAAAAAACATTGGCCCAACGGCCTTGACCTGGCCGCGCAAAAGTGGCCAAAGCCACGTCTGCGCGGCTTGGATCTGGCCATTAGGCCAGATCCCTGTGTGCGTTGATCGCGCTCTTCTGTTATCCCATGTTATCTGATAGGATTTTCTCTAGGCCTCTAGATTTATCAATATCTCCATTGATTCTTCAAACTAAGAAAATAAATCCATGTAAATCCGAGTAAAATAAGATATATTTGAGATTATATTCTCCTTCTCCATTAGTTATGACTACACACCATTAGACATTAAAATAGGTTAAATAGAAGAGTTTTATTATAATTAAAATGTGAAAATGTGACAATAAATAGTCCATATTAGTGAGCGATCACACCCCCACACCTAGTTTTTGTTCGTCCTCGAGCAAAACAAGAAAACTAAAACTAAAATATTATTGACCCACTTTCGTAAGTCACACGACTACACTGAGCATGTGTAACAATCCTTCAAACCTCTAGGTTACCCCTAGAGGAGTTGTAGTCTCCTAAGGGTTTTTAGTGTATTACATCTACAAAATTCTTAGAAAAAAGAAAAACAAAGTGTTAGTATTTTCGAAAAAACGTTTTGAAAGAGAGAGAAATTCATTGAAGAAATCTTGCAAAAATCAAGTAATCTGTAATTCTTAAGAATATCAAATTATTCATTCTTAAACTTAGTCTCTATTCAAGAACTCGTTATCAGTTAAGATAATGATTAAAACTGTATTTCTCACCTAGTCTTTTAGTTTACCCTAAACCATATGCACCTTTGTGACAGTGAATATATGACTCGGGATTCTTCAACTCCAACTATTATGCCTTATTTTCATGGTGATATTATCCCTAAGTTCTATTAGATTTTCTTATTCTCCCATGTAATGAACCTTTAGTCGATGGCTCCCAAACCATACAACCTTAGGGCACCGGGTAAGAATACACTCCTTGGACTTAAGTACTCAAGCGAACAAGACCACAAAACTAAGGGTTTTATTAATGATATGAACCACTTTTAGGTGTGAATACTTATACGCTATGAGGCACAATTATCCAGCTTAATCAAATGATTTTTGGCATATATATTATATTTATATTTTTCTTTTTTTAAGGCATAAAAATCTTTGTTTTGAATCCAGAGTGTGTAAGTGTATGTATTAAGTGCATCTTTTATCAAGATAAAAATAAAGACCAAATTACTTTTGAAATTTTTTCCTAAACCTAGAAATTAAATAAATAATCTTATTTTGATCAAGTATTAAGAAATCCTAATATGATTCCTTTAATCCTTAAGATTAATTTAATTTCTTACAAAAAATAGGTCAAAATATTGTTTCCCTTTTCAAAAAGTTTTTTAAATGAAAAGAATTTTTTTAATTTATACAAAAAAAAGCTATGTTAGTGAAACCCTTCCCTATACCTATCTCATGCATATCCTTAATGTATGAATGAAATGCATATATGCATGAAAAATGAAAAAGGAAGGAAAAATGTTATTGTTGGCCAAAGACTACAATCACCGGTTTTGTGTTTTAATGATAACAAAGCAAATGTAGTTATTTAGTACTAATTAATTTCAAGTGTTTTAAGTGTGTTTCAGGGTTCAAGAAAGTTCAAGTGTTAAGTGTGTTTTAGGGTTCAAGAAGATCTATCAGGTTTCTTCCTCTAAAGGAAGGTGTTGATGGCTCAAGGGTACTCAAGTACGGGATTGAAGCTCAAAGCATTCAACGTCGCTATAGGAGATGCCCGCTTGAAGATTCTTGTAGTCGATTAGTACCTTGTAAGAATCTAGTTTGTTAAAGAGTAAAATGCAGATTTGAGACTCATAGATAAACACACAAAAAACGCACATTTTCAAAAATATAGTTTATTTTGTATTGGTGTTTTTGACATGATTGGATTTGACACTTGTTCCATATTTTTGTTAAATTTTTTTATTGAAGTACGAAACTTGTATCTTCTTGCTATACATGTCTTTACTCCTTTCAAAATCCATATAAAAATTATTTAAAATTTTCTTTATTTTCAAAACAAACCTTGGCGCTGATTTTTGCCTAGGTCGGTCGGCCAACAGTCGACCGTGCCTATACAGACCAGAACGGTCAGCCGCATCTGGCGGAGGGGGTGTGCATATTGGTGCATGTTCCCGGTTGACCAACCGGTCGATCGTTCCCCCTTGCGGTCAACTGATGGACCGACTGTAAGGTATTTGGCCTCGGTTAAACACGATCGACCGACCGGTCGATCGATAGCCAACGGTCAAATTTTTTAAATAGCCGGTCGATCGGGCGATCGAACGATAAACTGCCAGAATGACAGTAATGGCCAGTTTTCAAATTTTATATTTTTAACATGTTTTTAAAATGTGGAGATTTGAATTCTGAGAGTTAAATTCTTCATTTTTAGACCTGGTAAACAATTCTAAAGTGTTTTTCTAAAACCTATGTAAAGGGCCATTTGGATTGAACTAACACAATAATAAATTCTATTGAAAATTAAGTTTTTACTTTCAAAAAGAATTAGTTTACAAAGTTTTCTTTTGTGGTTTCAATTTATAAGTTTTAATTGAGTTTCTGCTCTTAAAATCGCTCTATTCTGATTTTTACTCTCACATACATCCTTGAGCTTCAAATTTACTTTTTACTCTATAAGAATTTGTAAGAGAGTTGTAAGAGAGTATTTGTGGTCTCTTGATCACCAAGAGCTTGTAATCTCAATTGGTTTTGTGCTACCTCTGGTGTAGAAGATTGAGTTGGGGAGTTGTGCACTCCAACTGGTTGTAATTCCTTATTATAAGGTCCCTTTGTGGAAGATCTAATAGTGGATAGTGAAATCCTTCACGGTGGTGAAGGCGAAAACGTAGAGCAGTGGCTCGAGCATCGAAATAAATCTTTCTTATTTGCGATTGTCTTATTATCTCTATTTTATTTACTTGTTTATCATTCATTCATTTTTGTCGATCAATACTTATCTCAACAAGATAGCAATTGAGCACCTTAACTTTTATCTAGAGGAATCACTAAGAGAAGTTTAGAGCCCTTCACGGGGAATCCGGCTTCAACTCTTATTTTGAGTGATTGGTTTGCATCATGCATTTTAAATTATTTAGAATTTGCATTTGATTAACTTCACCTATTCACCCCCTCTAAGTGTAATTTCAATTGGTATCAGATCATTGGTCTCTAGTGCTTGGCTTAACCTCTTTAGAGAGATCCTATTTGCTAATCTTTTCAATAACATTTTCATTCTCATTCACTATAGTAAGGATGGCCGAAGGTATTAAAATCCCTGCCAAGTTTGATGGCCTTAACTTTCCCATATGGAAGGCTAAGATGACTGTTTTTTTGCAATTCCTAAGAAGCCGGGTTGCAAAGGCGGTGACTAAACCCTTTAGTGTACCAACTGGTGATGAGGACACTTGGTCCTACATTGCCACCAAGAAATTTAATGCCAATACAAATGCACACAATGCATTACTTCAACTCTTGAACGATGACGACATAGCTAGGGTCATTCATTGCAAATCCACCTATGAGATTTTGGTCACACTTAGTGGCCAGTCACAGGGGAACATCACAATTTAAGAAGGCTAAAATTGATCTCTTGTGTCCTTAATATGAGAATTTTACTATATATGAACATGATTCCATTGATGATATGGTTACAAAATTTACTAAAATAACTAAAATAATAAAATTTAAGAAGAAAGCTCTCAACACTACATGGGATTCAGAAAGTGAATTTGAAGAGGAGGTGAACACGACAAACGTGTGTTTCATGGCAAATGATAACACACCTAAGGTAACCTCTGAACCATATCTTGATGATTGTGATTTAACTATAGATGAATTAGGAGATACATTTGTAGAACTTTCAAATAATTATGATTTTTTTAAAAAGAAATATCTAAAAATGAAAAATAAAATAAAATTCTTCAAAATAAAATTATCACTCTTTCTAAAGAAAAGGATGATTTATCTTCCACTCTTTTATCTACACCAAAAGATTTTGATGTATATAAGATTTCATGTAAAGTAAAGTTTTCCATGATTGATGAAAATGAAGTTTCTATTTTAAAAGCTAAAATCAACACTTTAGAAAATATTTTAAAGAAATGTGAGTTTGATAAGGTTAGATTGGAGGCCCTGTTTTCTAAGAAAAATTCTTCAAAGAAATAAACATGTGCTCACTCTTCTAAATTACACACTAAGCATGCTCATGTTTCACATGCTCATCATACACATCATGCGTTTATGTATGGTAGAGTTTATTCATGTACTTATTATGGCTGAAAGGGTCACTTAGCTAAATTTTATTTTGATCGTATAAATGCTTCTAATAATCATATTTGGGCTCGAAGTACTAACATCATAGGACCCAAGAAAATCTGGGTACCAAAATCAATAACTTTATTATTTGATGTAGGTACACACCAAGGTTCTAAGACGCAGAGAATGGTGGTATCTTGATAGCGGTTGCTCAAGGCACATGACTTGGGACATCAATAATTTTGCAACCCTATTAAGATATCATGAAGGTGTTATCGTTACCTTCAAAGATGACTCAAAGGGGAACATTATCGGTATAGGTAACATAAAAATTGGTTCATCTTTATTGATTGAAAATGTTGTTTTATTGATGGTCTCAAGCATAACCTCTTGAGTATTAGTCAACTATATGATTGAGCTTTTAAAGTTATTTTTGATGATTCGTCTTGCAATGTTTTAGATGGTAAAAACGATGCTTGCATTTTTTTCCAAATTTCGTGAAAATAATGTATATATTATTGATATGTTAAATTTAGATTGCAATACTACATGTTTAAATGCTTTCAATGAAGATTCTTGATTGTGGCATAGAAGATTAGGCCACATCTCTTATGACCATCTTTCTAGAATTAACTATAAGGAATCGGTGAAGGGTATCCCTTACTTGAAGTTTGAAAAGGATCGCGTTTGTGATGCGTGTCAACTTGGGAAACAAACCAACTCCTCTTTCAAACCAATCAAGGATATCATGATATCTAGACCATTAGAGTTAATCCACATGGATTTGTTTGGTCCTACTAAAACCAAGAGTTTAAATGAAAACCGTTTTGTTTTTGTTTTGGTTGATGATTTTTCTCGTTTTACATGGTTTTCTTTTTGGAACATAAAGATCAAGCTTTTCGCATTTTAGTAATTTTAGAAAAAGGATTGAAAAAGAAAAAGGTTTTTCGATTTTACGCATAAGTGATGGAGGTGGCAAATTCATGAACCATTTTATCACTTATTTTGAAGAAAATAGAATTAGGCATGAATTATCTTGTCCTAGAACTCAACAAAATGGAGTCATTGAAAGAAAAAATCGTACTCTTCAATAAATATCTAGGATAATGATTAGTGAATACGGACTCCCTCAATATTAATGGGCGAGGCCGTAAACACTTCATGTTACATATCAAATAGAATTTATTTTTATAAAATACTTTTAAATTTTTTTTAAATTTACTATTTGAGAAAGCCTAATGTTTCTTACTTTAGAGTTTTTGGATTTAAATGTCTTGTTTTAATCACTAAAGATAACTTAGAAAAGTTTGATGCAAAAGCTTTTGAAGCTATTTTATTGGTTATTCTAACACCAGCAAGGCCTATAGAATCTTCAATAAATCTACTTTGACTATTGAAGAATTTATGCATGTTAAGTTTGAAGAATCTAATGCTTTTATTAAGAATGTTGTAGAGATTGATTCTTTAGGTGAAGACATAGAGAAAATAACTTTGAAGGACACACCCATCCAAGAAGATAAGCCGAAGCTTGATGAACAAGGTGAAGTTCAAGAGGTTGAAATGGTACCAACTCAACCACTTCCAAAAGATTGGAGATATCCTACAAGTCATCCCAAGGATCTCATCATAGGTGATGTATCAAAGGGGGTAACTACTCGCTCCAAACTTTATGATTTTTGTGACCATTTTGCTTTTATTTCTCATATAGAACCAAAGAACATCCTCGAAATTGAGGGCGACTCATATTGGTTGATTGCAATACAAGAAAAGCTCAACCAATTTGAGTGTAACTAAGTTTGGCACCTTATCCCTAGACCCCATGATAGACCAATCATTGGTACTAAATAGATTTTTAGGAACAAATTGAATGAGTAGGGTAATATTGTTAGGAATAAAGCTAGGTTACTATCCTAAGATTACACCCAAATCGAAGGTATCGATTTTGAGAAAACCTTCGCACCCGCAACACGGCTTGAAGCCATACGGATTACACTTGCTTTTGCTTCTTTAAAGATTTCAAACTTTTTCAAATGGATGTCAAAAGCGTATTTTTAAATGGTTTTACTGAAGAGAAAGTGTATGGTAAACAACCCCCGGGTTTGTTGATCCTACACATCAAGATTTTGTTTTCAAATTAGACAAAGCTTTGTATGATTTAAAACAAGCTCTAAGAGCTTTGTATGATTTAAAACAAGTTGGTATGAAAGACTTTCAACTTTCCTTATTTCAAATAGTTTTGTAAAAGGTAAAGTAGATAGCACTTTGTTTACAAAGTACGTAGATAATGATATTCTTATTGTTCAAATTTATGTTGATGACATCATATTTGGATCTGCTAATGAAAAGCTTTGTAAACATTTTGAATCATGCATGAAGAATGAGTTTGAGATGTCTATGATGGGTGAGCTAAACTACTTCCTTGGACTCCAAATCAAGTAAAGGACTGATGGGATTTTTATAAATCAAGTCAAGTACACAAGGGAACTCATCAAGAAATTTGGGCTTGAATGTGCAAAGTCGAGCAAAACTCCCATAGCTACTAAAACAAAACTTGATAAGGATGACCAAGGTATAAATGTAGACATTAAACTTTATAAAAGCATGATTGGTAGTTTACTTTATTTAACAGCTAGTAGGCTGGATATTACGGTTAGTGTATGTCTATGTGCTAGATTCTAAATCTTATCCTAAAGAGTTCCACTTTATTGTGATAAAATGCATTATTAGATATCTTAAAGGCACTATTGGAATAGGCTTGTGGTATCCGAAGACCGGACAATTTTTTATCATGAGTTTTTCGGATGCTGACTATGCCAGTTGTAGAGTGAATAGGAAGAGCACTAGTGGGACTTGTAAGTTTCTAGAAAATTATCTTATTTCATGGTCTTCCAAGAAATAAAATTCTGTAGCCCTCTCAACCGCTGAGGTAGAGTATTTTAAGGCTGGAGCTTGTTATGCACAAGTCTTTTGGGTGAAATATACTCTCCTTGACTATGATTTGCATTATAATCATATAAAAATATTTTATGATAATACTAGTACTATTCATATGACTAAAAATGTAAATCAATATAGTAAGACAAAGCATATAAAAATTCGATATCACTTTCTTAGAGATCACTATGAGAAAAAAGATACTGACATTAATTATTTTTCAACTAATTTTCAGCCAGCAGATATTTTTACTAAGTCGCTTGATTTTAACATATTTTCTTTTATTTGTGGTGAACTAAGTGTTTGTTTTTAGAGCCATGAGGTTTTCCTTATGTTAAAATCTATACTTGTTTTTTGTTGTTTTGCTAACCCTTTTTGATACATGACAAAAGGGGAGAAGTATTGATTGAGTATTCATTGGTATTTATTATTAGTTTGTTCATGAGTTTACTTAGTTTGTTCATGCTCATTTGTAATACCTTATGCATTATCATTATACATTGTCAAATTAATCATATAACTTGTTGATATCTTGTACTTGATAGATAAACATAACTTGAGGGGGAGCTTTTTCAAAGTTCTTTCCTTTCATTTTATTTAAATAACTAATATATTTTGTCATCATTAAAAGGGGGAGATTGTTGGCCCAAAGATTACAATCACCGATTTTGTGTGTAGATGATAAGAAAGCATATGTAGTTATTTAGTACTGATCAAGTTCAAGTGTTTTAAGTATGTTTTAGGTTTCAAAAAAGTTCAAGTGTTTTAAGTGTGTTTCAGGGTTCAAGAAGATCTAACAGATTTCTTCCTCTAAAGGAAGGTGTTGATGACTCAAGGGTACTCAACTACGGAATTGAAGCTCAAAGCATTCAATATCGCTATCAGAGAAGCCCGCTTGAAGATTCTTGTAGTCGATTAGAATCTTGTATGACTCTAGTTTGTTAAGAGTAGAATATGGATTTTAGGCTCAAAGATATACACACAAAAAAACGCACATTTTTGAAAATATAGTTTATTTCGTATTGATGTTTTTGACATGATTGGATTTGATAGTTGTTCCACATTTTTCTTAAATATTTTTATTGAAGTATAGAACTTGTATCTTCTTGTTATACATGTCTTTACCCCTTTCAAAATTCATACAAAAATTATTTAAATTTTTTATTTTCAAAACAAATCTTGATGCTGATTTTGGCCTAGGTCGGTCGACCGTGCCTATTATAGGCCAGAACGGTCTACCGCACGGTCGACCGAACCTTTGGAAAGAGGGTGTGCATATTGATGCACGTTCCCAGTCGACTGTTCCCTTTTGCGGTGACCAATTGTAAGGTATTTGGCCTCGGTTAAACACGGTCGATCGACCGGTTGAATGTAGCAACGGTCAAATTTTTTAAATGGCCGGTCGACTGGGAAGTTGACCGACAGACTGTCAGCAGTAATGGCCAGTTTTTAAATTCTGTATTTTTAACATTTTTTAAAACGTGGAGATTTGAATTCTGAGGGTCAAATTCTTCCCTTATAGACCTGGTAAACAATTCTAAAGTGTTTTTCTAAAACCTATATAAAGGGTCATTTGGATTAAACTAACATAGCAACAAATTTATTGAAAATCAAGTTTTTACTTTCAAAGAGAAAAAGTTTTCAAAGTTTTCTTTTGTGCTTTCAGTTTAAAGTTATAATTGAGTTTTCTGCTCTTAAAATCCCTCTATTCTGATTTTCACTCTCACATACATCCTTGAGCTTCAAATTTACTTTTTCTTTATAGGAATTTGTAAGAGAGTTGCAAGAGAGTGTTTGTAGTCTCTTGATCACCAAGAGTTTGTAATCTCAATTTGCTTTGTGCTACCTCTGGTGTAAAGAATTGAGTTGGGGAGTTGTACTCCAAGTGGTTGTAATTCCTAGTTGTAAGGTCCCTTTGTGGAAGATTCAATAGTGGATAGTGAAATCCTTCACGGTGGTGAAGGCGGGAAGTAATGCAGTGGCTCGAACCTCGAAATAAATCTTTCTTATATGTGATTGCCTTATTGTCTCTATTTCATTTACTTGTTTATCATTCTTCATTTTTGTCAGTCTATACTCATCTCAACAAGATAGCAATTAAGCACCTCAACTCTTATCTAAGGGAATCACGAGGAGAAGTTCAGAGCTCTTCATGGAGAATCCGGCTTCAATTCTTATTTTAAGTGATCGGTTTGCATCATACATTTTAAATTATTTAGAATTTGCAATTGATTAGCTTTACACCTATTTACCCCCTCTCTAAGCGTAATTTCAGTTACCTCAAGATGGTGGTTCTGATGGTGGTCTAATAGGTGCAAGCATTGCTACCTAATCTAAGGAATGTGGTATTCAAAGGAACCCATCTTTGACCTCTATGCCATTGACATTGTTATTATCCCCAAATTAGATAGGATCACGCATGATCCTATCATGACACTCATCTCGATTAAATGATCAATCTTAAAAAATCATCTCAGAGTTATAATGTCCTACACCTTGGTCCAACAAAGGAGTGTAATTAGTTGAAATTGTTGATTTGGGCTCAAGAATGAAAGATACGGGATCCAATACTAACTCAGGGAGTTAATTTAAATCAAGTTTAGGTTCAAGAGTCAGATATGATTCAAGAGTGGGGTCCAAATCAAATAGTAGATTTCACATTCATTTCTCATAAATGGAATGTGACTTTCTAAAATTATTGGTTCATGTTCAAGATTTATAGGTACGGGAATCAATGTTGGCTCAGGAACAAGATCCAAATGGGTAAGGATACAAGAGTCAACATTGAATAAAAAATTGAAACTGAATCACAAAATTGGGGATTGAGATCACATTCATGTTCAAGTTCAATCTCATTGAAGTGAAACTTGCCAATTTGTCAAGGGTTTGGAATTAGTCAAGTTCAAAATGGCTTGATGAAATTGAATCTTGGTTTTATATACCTTCCAAGACACCATGATTCTTGGGTCTTATCAATATGGCTTGGAAAATCAGGAATAGTCAAAAAATCAAGAATTGTCAAAAATATGTCAAAAAAGATTGATCATTTAATCGAGATAAGTGTGTAAGTGTTATAAAGTTGCATATTTCATCAAGGTAAAGATAAAGACAAATTACTTTTTCAAGTTTTTTTTCCTAACTCTAGAAATCAAACAAATAATCTTATTTTTACCAAGTATAAGAAATCTTAATTATGATTTTCCTTTTCCTTAAAATTGACTTAATTTCTTAAAAAAAATATGTCAAAATATTGTTCCTCATTTCAAAAAATTTTAAAGGCAAAGAAAATGTTAATTTTTTTTATAAAAAGAAAACCTATATTATGTTAGAGCCCTCCCCCACACCTATCTCATGCATTGTCCTCAATGTATGAATGAATGCATAGATGCATGAAAAAAAAGAAACAGAAAGAAAATATTACCTTAAAGTGATGGTTCCAGTGGCGGTCAGATTTGAAATCACCTAGAGGGGGTGAATAGGTGACAAGCTAATCTAATGATGAATTAATGTGAAATTAAAACTATTTATGCAAACTAAAACTATTAAGCTAAACACACCAAGTATAACACAAGAGTGTAGCCGAATTCTCGGTGAAGGGCTCTGGACTATCTCCTCAAGATTCCTCTAGATAAGAGTTGAGGTGCCGCTATGGCTCTCTTGGTTGAATACAAGTGTGAGCAAACAATCCCCAAGCAAATATCAATTTAAGCGCAAGTATATCAAGCAAGTGATGAATATGAACAATAAGAGCATGCAAGATATAAACACGAGTGAGAGATAGAGAGAGCAATAGCAAACACAGAAGATTTGTTTCGAGATTCGAGCACCCTTGCTCTACGTCCCCGCCTTCAGCACTATGAGGGATTTCCACAAGAATCGATCCCACCGGATCACTTGGTGCCGCAACACCTACAACGAGTTCACACTAGAACTCCTTGGACCCACTAGTCCCTCTCTTGTTCCCGCAAGAACTACACACGCAAGCACGCTAGCTTGTCGAGGCCGCACCTCTACACCGAGCTCCCATAAGAACTTGAAACAACACGAACTCGCAAGTTCGCCTCCTCAAATATAACGATGAACACTTTGGTGATCTCAACACTTTGATCACCTAAAACTCTCTCACAACAAAGATTCCTATAGGATTGATGTAGCAATGGATAACTCAAGTATGTGTAAGAAAAACTTGGATAGAATTTGTGGTGAAAAACTCAAGAAATCCCTTTTTCAAAACACTCTTGAAAAACTCTCCTTTTGATATGAAAGTATTTGACTCAAAAACAAGTGAAGATAAACACTTAAAAAGGTAGGAAAAACTAGCTTGAAAACCCACTTCAAATCTTATTGAAAACAGTCCAAGGGAATCCCAGTTTATATGCTCCTAAAATATGACCGTTGGAGGCCAAGTCAGCAGGAGATCCTGCTATAGGTCGACCGCCAACGGTCGGATTTCTGACCGTTGGAAAAAGCGATCGACCGGTCGGTCGACCGTAAACTGGGCTATGACCTAGTGGTCGACCGCCTGGTCGACCGGGGCCATTTACAGAGAGCAGAAGCTCTCTGGTGGTTGACCGTGCAGTCGATGGGCCCTTGGCTGTGCACGTTCGTGCACATCGGTCAACCGCCCGGTCGACCGTCCGAAGGCCTGGTCAGCAATTTTTCAGGGATTAAAACTTGATCTTTTAACCTTCAATAAAATCTCATAAATTCTCATAAATTCTACAAAAATAAGTTCATTTGATATACTTTGATATACAAACATGTTTGAGTAAAAATCAAAACATGATACAAATATTTTGAACTATTTTTGTGATATAGAAATTTTGGCTTAAATAGAAATCTGTATTTTCTAAAAACTATCTCCAAATTGAAAATGATTTTTCCAAAACTTCTCCAAATACAAAAACATGATGTTTTAAACACTTTTAAAGCTTAGTGTGCATGGATATGATTCACTACACATATATGATGAAATATCTATGTTTTTGACATTAAGCTCTAAAATAAGTTTTGATAAAACACATGTATATTTTGAAGGTTAAAAACCAAACCGGTATTTTTCAAAACGAAAACTCTTTTATGAAAACACATATAAATATTGTGTGTGAGTGTATATGAACTTGAGCAATCCACCAACTAATCTATCCTTTACATATTATCTAAAAATAAAATCTTGACACTTGCAAACATGACACAAGTCTTCTTGGAAATCTTCTCTTGAAAATCTTCTTCTCCTTCTTGACTTGGTCCAAACCTTGATCCAATGAGCTCGACTTCTCTTGAGTACTTGATACAATCTTGATGCGCGAGCTCTTGAATCAACATGTGCTATATCCAAAACTTGACTTTAAATCCTTTGTTGAAGTTAAACACCTACTAAGATCTTGATCAAATATCTGAGACTAATTAAACACAAGATCATTAGTACAATAACTACATGAGTTAATCATCATCAAAACTAGAGTGATGGGCCTCTGGGCCAACAATCTCCCCCTTTTTAATGATGACAAAACTCATGGAGTTATATATGCATGGATTAAAGATAAGCTTCATAGAAGCTCCCCCTTAACTCATGCATACCAATAAAAAATAAGATATTGAATAAAGTGCATAAAATTAAACATATATATATGCATAAACAAGGAGATAAACATGCATAAAGCAAAAATATTTCTCCCCAAAAATCATATAAATCATCAAATATTTCTCCCCCTTTTTGTCAATAAATAGGCATATATAAACATGCATATATAAACATGCATAAATAAATCATGCATATAGAAATCAAATGCCATGCATAAAGCTTACCAAATTCTTCTCCCCCTTTTGCATAAACAAAACATATATGCATAAACAAAAAAATTACATGCATATATAAACTCTCAAAATCTTTCTCCCCCTTTTTGTATAAAACAAGGGAATGAAATAAACATGGATATATAAACTCATCAAATACTTCTCCCCCTTTTTTCAAATCATCAATAAAGGGGCGAAAATAAATTAAAACAATAAGGATATATATATGCGATATACATTCATGAAGAAGCGAAACGTAAAGTTAGCTTCCCCTGCATACATGCATTACATGACGAAGGAATGACAAAACCCTAACTCACATAAAGCATAATATACAATGTATAAGCGGAGATGTTAAGCTCCCCCTACACACGCGTATCACATAAAGAAGAGATGTCAAGCTCCTCAATATAAGATACACTCAACATGAATCTATATCTAGAAGAGATGTTAAGCTCTCCTTGCATATAGGCAATTCATAGAAAAAATTTGAAATCACTTTAAAACAAATTTTGAAATCTCTTAAGTCAACAAAATAAATTTTGCGAATCCACTTGTAAATAAATAAAACTTTTAAGATACCAATGAAAGTAAAACATTTTGTATTTTTGATACCAATTGAAATATATAATAAATTGAAATATATGATAAATTTTGATACTAAATAAAATGTCAATTGCAATACCAATTGAAAACTATTGTAAATTCTGATATCAAATAAAATGTCAATTGAAATACTAATTGAAAATAATGCATAAGCTTATAAAGATACCAATTTATTGTTAATTTTAAGTCAAGCTTAGTATAAACATAATTTGTGCTTTAAACATGTAGTGGATATTGTAAATCAAGCACAATCAAAACATATATATATGTATGAAAAAGAAAATACCAATTGAAATTGACATTATTTGAGATTTTAAAACATACATATATAGAAACAAATATGAGTATACAAAAATAAATAGAATTCCATGAAGAAAATGTGTATAACTCATATCTGTTCACCCTATTCATGCACATGATAAAAAGATTTTCAATAAGGCTCACAAGGCATTGTCACCCATCCAGCCGCCCTTCAAGGGTAGAAGTTTTCAAAAATAAGATTTAAAAATAGTTGTATTTTGAAAACACTACCAAATGAAGAATAAATAACTAGTTAAAGTAATTTTTAAAAACTAGTTAAAAATCCTTCAAAATATGAAACCAAATCATATATCCTATGAAACATGCTAAGAACACAAGGATTGACACTCGAAATCTATAAGGCTCAAAAATTCTCATGAAAATAATGTCATGAGTAAACAAATGAAGTGTGAGTGCACAAGAATCATGTAAATAGCATTTTCATGTAAATGATCAATAAAGCTCAAAATAAACATGAATATCTTTTATCAAAAGCATAAAAATGTATTTTTCATTAAAATCAAACTTCAAATGTATATGTATGTTTATCCAAAACTAAAATTATACATACATATCCTAAACATAAAAGAGTCTATAATATAATTTGCATGAAGGTAAGAGACTCAAGGGTATACATGTATATCTATTAGTTTTAGACAAGAATAATATATACATGAAGCAAAACATGCATAAGAATAGGGAAAACAAGTTAAAATGCACGAATCATTAAAATTAGGCTATACTAGTACATCTTATGGGTATAAATGAGTAATTAAGTACAAACATATAATAATCAAATATGGCTCACTAGTTGTACAAGTATATGCACAAATTTTTAATGAAAATTTACATGAAATATGTAATCAAAACATGAAGTGTAAAACCATAAACAAACATGATTATTAAGGTAAATGCACATGTTTTAGAGTAATGATATACACAATAGCTAAACTAAAGTGAGAACACAAAATATGGATCCATATGAACATGGGTATATCTCAATTACTATACATGTATGTCATAAGTCAAAATAACATGGTATTCAATAACAATCATGAAAAAGCATGCTAAAAATCAATAATCTAAAAGCATGTAAACAAATAAGGAGTTAGAGATAGTTACCAAAATCATTAGGGCATATCTCTATATCTCCAAATCATGGTGGTGCTCCCAACTAACTTTCTTGATAGTGATGCATCAATTTTAGTGTGTCCATCTAGCCCATCATGCATTCACCACCAAGGCACCAATCCTCTCACGTCGTGTGAGAGCCCACACCTACATTAAACACAAGCGGTGGGGATTTTGGTACCCATTTTATTTTGGATCCACGGGGTTAGCATTATTTGGAACCCAAACATTTTTATTAGAAAAATTGATATGATTTATCTTATCAAAATAAAACTTTGCTAAATGGTCTTTGCGGCCGCAATGTGTACACTTGTACACTCTAGTATGCACATGAGAATGAGTGTGATCATGATGTGCAAAGTGTGCATATGTATGCCGTGGGTGATGTACATGAACATGTGGAGCTTGTTTCTTTTGAAACAAGATTTTTAATCTATTATGATTGAATGCACAATTGCTTAGAGTTGAGCTCAAGCAATTTGTCTTTTTTTCAAAAATTTAATCTCATCTTTATCAATGGTAGAATGAAGAGCATAGCAAGTATGAGAATCAACAATCCTTTTCTTTTTAGAACTATTTTCTTTTTCTTTTGAAACAATTTTTCTTTTTAAAGAGTTGTTTTCTTCCAAAGCAATTTCTTTTTCTTTTTCCATGAAGTTGATTTTATTTTTCAAAGAATTATTTCCTTCACAAAGATCATTTAATTTAGAAAATAAGGAAATATTCTCCTTTTTCAAAGATTCATTTTCTTTAGAAATGTTTTCCAATTTATTTTGAAAAGAATCTTTTTCTTTTGAAATGGACTCATATTTATTTTTTAATTTTTTATAGTCCTTTTTAAGCAAATTATATTTTTCAAGAAGTTGTTAAGAAAAAGATGCAAATTCATCATAAGACATGTCAATATCTTCTTCTAGCTCTGATTCAGAGTTTACCTCAAGGGGGTTATCCTCTTGGACCATGTAGCATATGTTGGAAGCATCACTTCCATCATCCGAGTCGCTCCCCGCATAATATTACTTTTGTTCGCCAAGGGAGACTATAGTGTTCCATACTACAAAAGATGAATCAAAGTTAAAAAATCATAGATAAATATTCATCATTTAGGGTTGACTTTAAAGCATGGATGGCTTTTGCATTAGCCTCAAGATATTTGCCATTTAAACAATAAGAATCTTTAAGTAGCAAAATAAACATGAATACCTAGGGCTTTAAGGTACATTGACATCTTACCTTTCCAAGTTTAGATGTTAAGAATATCAAACATGGGAGGTGACATGAAATCCATATGTGTGTATAAATATTGTGATTAGCAAAAAAGAGGATCTTTAATTCTAGGTTGTTAGACCCAAATCAAGAGCACCAGGCTCTGATACCAATTGAAATCACCTAGAGGGGGGTGAATAGGTGACAAGCTAATCTAATGATGAATTAATGTGAAATTAAAACTATTTATGCAAACTAAAACTATTAAGCTAAACACACCAAGTATAACATAAGTGTGTAGCCGCATTTCCGGTGAAGGGCTCTTGACTATCTCCTCAAGATTCCTCTAGATAAGAGTTGAGGTGCTGCTTTAGCTCTCTTGGTTGAATACAAGTGTGAGCAAACAATCCCCAAGCATATTTCAATTTAAGCACAAGTATATCAAGAAAGTAATGAATATGAACAATAAGAGCATGCAAGATATAAACACAAGTGAGAGATAAAGAGAGAGCAATCGCAAACACAGGAGATTTGTTTCGAGGTTCGAGCACCCTTGCTCTACGTCCCTGATCGACAAAAAGCAAGCACAAGAATAAGTAAAGGAATGTGGGTAGATGTTACTGCTTTTGCGATTCCTCCGTAGTAGCGAAGTGGCTATACGGGTCGTATCCACAAGGAGGGAGAGCGATGAAAGCTTGATGCGGCTTCTTTGTTCAAGAAAAGAGAAAGTTCTTTGTTTCAAATAAAGAATTTGAAAATGAAAACAAGTTAGTTTCAAGAATTGTTTGGAATTGTTTGGTGGTTTGTAAAAATGATTTTTCTTAATGGTAAAAGCGCATGGCTAACTTTCTACTAAGTGCTCCCACTAATCTCTAACTTCTTGAAGATGTGCCCTCACAGTGGATCGTAGGCAAGCATAACCCTTATGCATAGGAACTATTCACATGAAAATCAAGTAAAAGTTCTTCCTTTAACTTTAGCTTTACATGACAAAAACTTGGACATTCCCTTATCAAGATTAAAAAGAAAAATCTCTAACTTACAAAAACAAGTAAAGTTTAAACTCTATAGATCATCAAAAACCCGTTAAGTATGAAATATAAGAGAGCTAATACTTGTAAGTAAGTTAGAGTTAGAACCCTCGTCTTAAGATGTCATAGCTCTCGTTTGCACAAGGCTTGTTTGACACTATTGACTCATTTGGGTTATCAATAAAGTTATTAGAGATTAGTGGGTTAGTAGTTAGTTAGCCATGTAATGAAGGAGTTAGTTAGACATGGTAGTAAAGAAAACAATAAGAGAGAAGAGGTAAAAGAAAAGGAGTTACACTAAAACAAAGAGATAGAAGCAAATGAAAGCAACTAGTAAATGGAAAGAAGAAAGAGAAGTAATTACTTGTATTAGCTTGTCACCCTTCAAATACAACTTTTACACATTCTCTCTCTCTCTCTTTCACTCTAATGGCTAAACTAACTAGAAGAAGAAGAAAAGCAACAACAACTTCAACTCCAAAATCAAACTAACATAATGATCCTAAAGTTCTGGATATCTCCTTCTGAAGAACCACTGGGGGATTTATAGGCACCAGGGAAAAGAGGGCCAGGGGAACAACCCCTGGCCCAAAGCACGGGCACGCCCGCGCCCGTACGGCTGCGAAAACGCGGCCCGGGCCTCGTTTCGCGGCCCTTTCAGGGCGGTGCGCGCCTGGCTTCAGGCAGCGTGTCGTCCCTTCTGTCTCCTGTCAGCTAGGTCTTCTGGATTCTAGATTTGATGCCCTGGGCTGACAAAATCTCCTCCCTAAGGTCAATGGCTACTTGGTAGGCCTTTAATCACCCATTAAACGGTGATTTAAGGTCTTCTTCTTCATTTGCACACCATGGACCTAGGATAAAGCAAGCAAAGCTTTATTAGCTGAATTTTATATCAAATAAATATGCGGATGTGATAAAAATTATGCAAAATTAGAGATTAATCACACCCCCACACTTATCTTTTTGCTCATCCTGAGCAAAACAAAAATAAGAAAATTATTACACCACTTTCGCAGGTGACGCGATTGCACTGAGCATGTACAAAAAGCCTTTAAACCTCTAGGTTTCCCCTAGAGGAGTGTTGTCTCCTGAGAGTTTTCAGCGGATTGCACCCACAAAATCCAGTAAGTGAAAAAAAATTTAGTTGTTAGCCAACCACTTTCAAGAAAAAAAACTTTCAATCACCTAAGTAAAATTGACCGAATGATGTAAGAATTAGGTTCAACCCTCATAAGTCCTCCTATACTTTAGCCTTCATAAAAGAAGAAATTATAGTTTTTCATTAAATTTAGAAAGGATCTTGTACTTGTTGACACTTAAAAAAGACAAGACTCTTACTGGCCTGAACAATGTCTAAACTTGTTGACATTTACAAAAGACGAGTGACAGACAAGCTGACGACTAGTTTTCACCCATCTCCGAGGGACAGGAAGCAACTTGGACTCCACTGATCCAGTCAAGCAGACAGTGAGCCCGGATTGTCTCTGAACAGACCTCAGCAGGTCTAAGATGCAACCACTTAGCATCACATGAGCCCAAAGGGATAGCCTCGCCTGAGAGGCTAAGATCATTGATCGGGGGAAAACTGCGCACAAAAAGTATATGTTTTAAAATGGATGTTTAAAGTGTGTGTGCTTTGGCTTCCTCGATACTTCCGTTATAGCATAGAGGCTAAAACGAGTCGAATCCACAAGGACGGGAGGCAATAGAAGCTTTACCGGTTGATTCACGTGTTTGTTAAAGAATCTTCAAAGTTTTAAAGAATCAAAAGAAAAGAAAGAAAAGAATGAAAAGAGAGATATACGGTGAAAACAAAGAAGTGGGAAACATAGAAAAGAATGATTTTTGTAGTTTTGTTTATATCTAAAATAAAGTGAAAGAGAAAGAAAACCCATGGCTACTAACTACTAATGACTCCACCAACATGCTAACCTCTTAGTGATAGTTGCCTCACATGTATCCTTGGCAATCACTAGTCCTTAGTTCAAGAGCTTTACAAAGCGTGACCCATATGTAACTCTTTACAACCCAACTCAACAAACAAGTTCAAGCTACACTTAAACCATCAATACTATAGAAAAGTAAGCATGGAGTAAAGTAATGTTAGCTTGTTAGTGGTTAGGAAGTTAGAGTTAGATCCATCATCATGAGCCATCAATGGCTCTTGCAAGAGCAAGGCCAAAACGAGGCTATTAGATACATGTGGATTATCATAAAAGAAGTTAAACTACTTGGTGGTTAGTAGTTAGTGCCATGAGAGAAAAGACTAGCTACACATGTAAAAGAGATTAGAGAGAAGAAAATAAAGATAAGGTAAGAGAGCACCTTCATAGATTGTCACCTTCTATTACAAGCACTCTTACTTCCCAACATGTACCACTCTCTCTCCCTAATACAAGATCTACAAGAAATGAAAAATACAAGGGAGGAAGAAGAAGAAAAACTACACTACACTACCCTAAATTACAAAATGGAAAATGAGAACTACCCTAAACCTTGCATATCCTTGCTCTGGAAATCCCAGGGGGGTATTTATAGCCACCAGGGAAGAGGGGGGCCAGGGGACAAACCCTGGCCCGAAGCGCGCCGCAGCCGCGGCCCTACGGTGGCCGCGCGCGCAGCGCTTCGAGCCGCGCGCGGTCCTGTATGTCCCCTGTCAGGCCCTGTGCCCGGTTTCGTCTTTGCAGCCCCTGGTTTTGATAAATCAGCTCCTCTAGGTCAATGGCTATTCATGTAGGCTTTTAATCACCATTAAATGGTAATTTAGGGTCTTCTTCTTCATTTGCACACCATGGACCTAGAATAAAGCAAGTAAGGTATTATTAGCAGAATTTATTATCAAATAGATGTGAAGATGCGGTATGAATTATACAGTTTTAGTGACTAATCACACCCCCGCACTTATCTTTTGCTCGTCCCGAGCAAAACAAAAAAACTAAGAAAATTATTACACCATTTTCGCAGGTGACGCGATTGCACTGAGCATGTGCAACAAGCCGTTAAACCTCTAAGTTTCCCTAGAGGAGGAGTTTTGTCTCCTGGGGGTTTTCAGCGGATTACACCCACAAAATCCATAAAGAAAGAAATCAAATGTTAGTTTTTTTTTTTTTGAAAACGCATTTTGAAATAAAGAAAAGTGTTGAAGTATTTTTGCGAAAATATAAGTGATCCAAGGTCATAGGTTAACCAGAAATTGTTCTTTCTTAAACTAGTCAAAATGCAAAAAATCTTGTTATAAATTAAATGTAAGAATTTAAAATTGAATTAACTCTTTGATCTTTCATAAAATTCTTAGAAAAATATGCACTTTGTGAACAGTGAAGGTTTTTGGGATATCGACTCTAACTTTCATGCCATTTATTTATATTATTTTATATATATATATTTCTTTTTCTTCCTTAGTTTTATTAGGCTTTCTTATTTACCCGGGTAGTGAGCCTTTAGCCGGTGACTCCCAAATCAGGTGGTCTTAGGGCACCAGATGAGAAAACATCCCTCGGACTTAAGGACTCGAGTAAACAAGGCCACAAAACCAAAGGGGATTATTTAATTTTTGTCCACTGTTTTAGGTATGAATAATCATGCTACCTGAGACATAATTACCCAACTTCAATAGGTGGTTTTTTTTAAAATTTTTTAATATATATTTTAATGGCATTTCTAGTCTTTGTTTCAATCCCAAAAATTGTGTAAGTGTGAAGTGCAAAAAATTCAAGATCAAATTATCTTTTCAATCTTATTTTCTTATGCTAAAATTTAAACAAGATCTATTATTTTGACTCGGTTTAAAATTTCATAATTTTAGGTCTTCCTAATTCCTAAGATAATCTTAATTTTCTTAAAAATAAATCAAAATTATTTCTCTTAATTCAAAAAGTTTTGTAAAAAGAAAAGAAAAGAGTTTTTATAAGAGATTTTTTTTATTATTTTTTAATTAAAAAGAAGTGTAAAAGAAAGAAAATTTTAAAACTACCTATGTTAGTAAACCCTCCCCCTCACTTATCTCATGCATGGTCCTCAATGCATCGTGAATGTGTAATTACATGAAACAAATGGAGAGGGAAGGAAGATTACCTCAAGGGGGTGGCTCCGGTGGTGGTCTGATTGGGCCAAGCGTTGCGACCCAATTAAGATAACGTGGATCTTGAAGGAACCCACCAATGACCTCTCTAACATGACCCCATAAAAGGATGATTGATTGAATGGTCTTATTGAAAAATTTATCCCCATCTAATGGCTAATTTTTAAAAATAATTACTGAGTCAGTTTCTTCAATATCTTTGTCCAACAATGAAGTGTGATTTTGAGAGATGATCGATTTGGACTCAAATGGAACAGGAACAAAAAACGATACCGACTTGGGAAGTTGACTCAGATCAAGTCGAGAGTCAACAATGAGAGTCGAAATAGGTTCAAAAATAGGGTCCAAACCAAAGAATTGATGTTCACACACTTTCCCCATGAATGAAGTGCGATCATGAGAGATTGGTGATTCCATTTCATGGTGTATTGGTACAGGATTCAATGTTGACTCCGGAATAGAGAAAAAATCTGATAAAGATACCGGGGTCATTATTGAACCAAAAAGTGAAATGGAATTACTAAAATGAGGTTCAGGATCACATTCAGGTTCGGTTTCAATTTCAGGAAAGGGATAACTTGCCAGAATGTCCAGGCAATTTTCATAACTTGGAGTGTGGTCAAGTTCAAATGTATGGTCTGAAATTGAATCTGGATTTCCAAAATGACATGATTCATGGGTCCAATCAGTAGAGTTAGGGACATAAGGATCGGTCAAAGGTTGACAAGAAAGACTTTCCTCGCTCTCATTGATCAATTCACTCATAAGTGCGTCTAATCTACTAATAGGCCTTGTAACAGAATTTGGATTTGGAATCATGTCTTCCATACTCTTTGTAATTGGTTCGTGAAAAAATGAGTATGGAAGTTGATTTTGAAAATTATAGTGAATTTGTGAGTCCATCAGATTTTGATCTGACTCACGCAAGGGTCCCATACTCAAGTCCAGTGTTGATGGTTGTTCATTTTGAATCAGTGAGACTGGAAAAGATGAGTAGGACTCTTGAAAATTTGGTTGAGATGATGAGTCCAACATGTTTTGCATTCTATCACAAAAGACTTCCAAACGCTTTTCTAGCTCAGATTCTTCTTCAATTGGATGCTCTAGAAAAGGAGAATGTGGAGTTTGATATGGGAAAGATTGTGAATTGAGCAAATTTTGCATTTGTTGTAGGGACTCTTCCATACTCCTTTCCAATGATGATTTTTCTTCAATTGGTGGTTCAGGAAAAGGAGTATATGAATCAAAATTAGGGAATGAATATTGTGGAAATTGTGGACAAGATGGTTAAAAATTTGACTCGGGGTAGGTGAATCCCCATGAACTCTGCGAAGAGTTGAAATTATTTTGAAAATTATAGTCATATGATTGAGGAAATGGGTCATATTGAGTCGGATAATCCCAACTCGGCATATATGGTTGGTTTAATTGTACATAGCCGGGTTGGAGTTGTCCGAGTCAGATGAGGTCGGAGTGACATATGGATTCATATTATGGTTGAAAGAATTATTGTTGTTAAAATCCATATCACAATATACAAAAAAGAAAACAAACAAACAAGCAAACAAACAAAGAAAAAGAAAAAGAAAACAAGCCTATGCTAGGGTTGACTTAGACCTAGACGACTCCTAACTGGTTAGACTGTCCACGGGGGTATATTGTCGGAAGCGGACCACAAGTTAATCGGCCAGGTAGGGGCAAGATCAGTGGGAGGTATCCGTGCCGGAGCAACGGGCCTAATTATGCCAAACCACTGTTCTTCGAGGTTTCGCCTCTCAATCCCCAACCTTAGACACCGATTTGACAAGAGTCAACTTCTAACAACTTTCCCCTTAGGTCAATCTCCTAAATGAGTCCGAGATGTCCCTAGGGGCCAACGTCTAGCAAATTTTATTAGGCTTGGGATGTGTGAGTGGGGAGGTAATTTTTGGGCTAAGGGAGGGTAATGACTTCCCCACCTTATGTTATCTTGGGTTTTGCCCTTAAGTTAAATTTGTGCAAGTGTGCAATATAGATAAGCATGAACACAAAAAAGCGAGTAGTCACTGAAGTGTTTGTCCTATACTATATGCAATGCCATATGTACACTTCCTATCAATATCACAACAACACAAGAATAAAATACAGTATATTGGAATGAAAATTGACACGTGCCTAGATGCAAATGTCTAAACCGTTTTAAAGCATCCAATTACCGTATTTTAATTCTTAATATTATTTACAGTGTACAGGTAATAAAAAAAATTAGCAGCAGAAAATAAGAATATACAAGAATTACCCGACCACACTTGAGCAAGTGTGGACTTCTGCAATGCTAAAACTTTAACCTGCATACCAAAAACAAAGAAGAAAGGTTAACAAGAACGTGAAATCAAACCGTTCCCATCCCCGGTAACGACGCCAAAATTTGATCGGGGAAAAACCGCGCACAAAAAGTATATGTTTTGAAATGGATGTTTAAAGTGTGTGTGCTTTGGCTTCCTCGATACTTCCGTTATAGCATAGAGGCTAAAATGAGTCGAATCCATAAGGACGGGAGGAGATAGAAGCTTTACCGGTTGATTCACGTGTTTGTTAAAGAATCTTCAAAGTTTTAAAGAATCAAAAGAAAAGAAAAAAAAGAATGAAAAGAGAGATATACGGTGAAAACAAAGAAGTGGGAAACATAGAAAAGAATGATTTTTATAGTTTTGTTTATATCTAAAATAATGTGAAAGAGAAAGAAAACCCATAGCTACTAACTACTAATGACTCCACCAACATGCTAACCTCTTAGTGATAGTTGCCTCACATGTATCCTTGGCAATCACTAGTCATTGGTTCAAGAGCTTTACAAAGCATGACCAATATGTAACTCTTCACAACCCAACTCAACAAACAAGTTCAAGCTACACTTAAACCATCAATACTATAGAAAAGTAAGCATGGAGTAAAGTAATTTTAGCTTGTTAGTGGTTAGGAAGTTAGAGTTAGATCCATCATCATGAGCCATCAATGGCTCTTGCAAGAGCAAGGCCAAAACGAGGCTATTAGATTCATGTGGATTATCATAAAAGAAGTTAAACTAGTTGGTGGTTAGTAGTTAGTGCCATGAGAGAAAAGACTAGCTACACATGTAAAAGAGATTAGAGAGAAGAAAACAAAGATAAGGTAAGAGAGCACCTTTCATAGATTGTCACCTTCTATTACAAGCACTCTTACTTCCTAACATGTACCACTCTCTCTCCCTAATATAAGATCTACACGAAATGAAAAAAATAAGGGAGGAAGAAGAAGAAAAACTACATTACACTACCCTAAATTACAAAATGGAAAATGAGAACTACCCTAAACCTTGCATATCCTTGCTCTGGAAACCCCAGGGGGGTATTTATAGCCACCAGGGAAGAGGGGGGCCAGGGGACAAACCCTGGCCTGAAGCGCGGCCGCAGCCACGGCCATATGGTGGCCACGCGCGTAGCGCTTCGAGCCGCGCGCGGTCCCGTCTGTCCCCTGTCAGGCCCTGTGCCCGGTTTCGTCTTTGCAGTCCCTGATTTTGATAAATCAGCTCCTCTAGGTCAATGGCTATTCATGTAGGCTTTTAATTACCATTAAATGGTGATTTAGGGTCTTCTTCTTCATTTGCACACCATGGACCTAGAATTAAGCAAGTAAGGTATTATTAGCAGAATTTATTATCAAATAGATGTGAAGATGCGGTATGAATTATGCAGTTTTAGTGACTAATCAATCATCCAACTTCGCCTTGAAGCCATTCAAAGCTCCGCCATGAAGCTAACTCATAGCTTCGCCTGAACTACTGAAGCGCAACTCCGCAGAGAGAGTTAGCTCTGCCTGAAGCCACACGCAATTGCGCAGAAAGGGTATCCGGTAGCTTCGCCACAGATGACATCTAGCTCCGCCGAAGAGCTTTCTTCTGACTTCGCCAGATACTGCCTCCAGCTCCGCTATGAGTTCAAAGCGGGCAGCGCCGCTGCTGGTCTGCTATGGTCAACCTTTGACCAATCAAATCTCCAGATGAGATCAGATCTAATCGGGATCAAGATCAAATCCAATCAAGATCAAATCTGAGATCAAATTTGGCAGTTGATTGTCACAATCTCTTGACTCTTCTAAAACGAGTAAGAGGATCAGGAGAGATCTTTCAATTATATGGAAAGAATCAAAACGGATCAGGAGGATCAACCGACCTGCC
The DNA here is from genome assembly GCA_038442645.1 of Agave tequilana. Lineage (NCBI taxonomy): Eukaryota > Viridiplantae > Streptophyta > Magnoliopsida > Asparagales > Asparagaceae > Agave > Agave tequilana. The sequence continues at coordinate 12,573 of JAVJIF010015228.1, read as the reverse complement.
ATTTCTAACTTCGCAGAAGCTGATCCTAGCCTCGCAGCAAGGCTACTTTTCAGATTTAAACAGATTTGATTCAATCTGTTTCTATACATTCAAGGGACAATTATACCCTTGCTCTCCTTATAAATAGCCCACCAGGGGCACAAGAAGGACAGATGAGGCACATGCGCAAGAGACCCCCGACAAAGAGAGAGGACTCCACAAGCAGAGACTTCTTCACGACGCACCGTGCGCACAAGAATTCAGAGACCTTTAGAGAATTACTTCTCTATTCAGGGTACTGATACCCTAATACCTTCTTCTCAAGGAATCTCTGGAACCAGGCGAGAAGGAATTCCTAATTGAAGGCGGTTTTGAGAAGTAGCAAGAGGGTTCTACCAACCCTCTGTTCTCTGATTCCCCGAACCAGGCGAGAAGGGAATCTCATCGCTCGCATCGTCAAAGGGACAAAGTGATCGCGCACTGACCAGACTCCTATCGGAACACTTCTCCAGAATCTCAGAGGAGATCTACTTGTAATCTTTTAGATTACTTGTAATTTAGCTCCTCAACTCTTTTTATTGTAAGTTTTCCCCTTTGCAAATCAATGGAAAACAAAATGGCGACTCTGCTGGGGAGTATATTCTCCACTGCCGAGAATCAAGTGTCGCAATGCGATGAACAGACCTTCGAGTCTAACTCTGAATTCAAAAAAGTCGGTGCAACCAGAGCCCCTCTGGCTAGATCTTCAAGGAAAGTCTCTGCGGAGATAGAAAAGGTTCTCTGCGAACCTACTGCGGTTCTCTAGCGCAACAAGGAAGCATGCCCGCAGTCCAAGTCCTTCACTTTCGAGAACCTGGTCGTTCAATTCGACCAAGAAAGATTTGAAGAAGTCCTCTCTGGGGGTGGTCTAATGCTTCGAGCACGGAAGTATAGAAAGGTCTCCACGGCTAAGGTTTCAGAACAGAAACCAGAAGCAGAATTCTGCCAACACCCTTCAGCCTCGCGTGTGGCTAATCAGGTTCCTTGCGAACCTAAGTATCCTCTGCCAAAGCGGATGTGGAGGCCTAAACAGAAGTCTCTGGGCAAAGCCTCAGGCGTAGCTACGCCAAAACCGCGTCTCTCTCGTGAAGAAAAAGGCAAGATGCCTGTCTACTCCAACAATGCTGCTAGCCGCGAAGTTACGACGGCAATCATACCGTCGCCCAATTCAAGAGCAGCAACACCTTGTGCCGGCCTCGTTCTCATGAACGAAGCTACTGTACCACAGCTTACGCGCAGGGTTCATGGTCGCGAAGCTAGAGCCAAAATACTATCCAAGGCTAATCGCCTTCGCAGCAGCATAGCGGGTAAAGCACCACAGCGTGCTCCGCTCTCCAGTTCGTCAGGCGCTAAGCTCGCGCTTTGTGGCGAAGTTAGAACTGAAGCACTATTCAGTGCTAATCCCTTCTGCGGGGATAAAAGGAGCAGGATATTATCCTATGTACGATCCAAAAGAGCCTCTGCGCTGGATTGTTTAGGCCCAAGCGGGTCTGATTTGCGAGAATTGTTGACAAATAAACAAACCTCGTCCTCCTGTTGTCAACAAGTGGGATGTCAGTTGGTGACAGTCCACTCGGTTCATTGCCGGCTAGCACCAATCTTCGCCGCTTCCCCAGGCCGGCGATCAGTTTTTGATCGGCTGTCGGTACAAGCCCCAATGAAGCATCACAAAAGGAGCGTCTCCCGAGATCCACCCTCTGCATCCGTCAACATGACCGAAAGAGGACGAGAGTTACGCAGGGGAAGACAAACATCTGACGACACCCCCTACAGCTCCCCAGATCCAGATTACAGCCCAGGCTTAGGCGAAGTCATGGTGCATGAAGAAGGTGTTTTCCGAAACACCAGATCTAGGGTGGCGATACTCTACAGTTATGAACAGCCTTCCTCCTCAACGGCCCTAGCCTCGCCGGAGCCCAGGAGATCACTCCAACCATCGGATGAAGAAGATGAAGACAGTGGGTATGCCTCTTCGGCAACAGTTAGCTCAGTGCGAACAGACAGAGCATCAGTCAACATGGCTGATAATGTTAACGACGACCTCCGTCGGCGTTTGGAAGCTCAGGAGCAAACTTCCAAGACCCAGCAAGAAGCTCTGGACAACATTCAACAGATGCTTGCTCAACTCCTCAGCAATCGGAATGACAATGATGCCGGAAGCAATCATGATGAGGAGGAACATTTTAGCAAAGATCAGCCAAAGACGGAGAAATCCAAGGAGGGTTCTTCTTTAGACGTTGAAGTCCTTAAGAGCCTCCAAGCTCAAATTACATCCCTAGCTCAGAGGGATGAATTAAAGAAAGTAGGGGCAATCCGTCCTTACCCATTGGAGTGGGATTCAGTGCCATACCCACCGAAGTTCAAACCGCCAACGTTGCATACGTATGATGGTAAAAGTTCACCAAATCAGCACATCTACTATTTCCGGTCTCAGACTGGTAATGTTATAGGCAACGATGCCATCATGGCTAGACTGTTCATTGGCACCTTAAAGGGGGTGGCATTTGACTGATTCCGAAGTCTCCCTCTTGGCTCTGTCAATTCCTGGATCGACCTGGAAACCCGATTCCTCTCTCGTTTCTATGAGGACGATACCGAGGTAACCATGGACAAGCTCCTCTCCACCGTGCAGAAGAAGGGCGAATCTGTCCGTGACTATATTAAGCGGCTCAGAAACTTATCCTTGATGTGCCCAGCAGGGATGCCATTACCCATGCTCTTACAGACGTGCAGGCACAACTTCTTGGACCAGGTAGAAGTTCGCATGGGGGCTGTCAAAGCCCACACCTGGAAGGAATTGGTCGAACAAGCTGAGATAGCCGAAAAGTCGGCTAAAAAGTTTGAACCATCTACACCTAAAGGCAAATGGGGTATGAGCAATAAAGGACGTAGTGACGTACCGCAGTCTTCTCAAGCCAAAGGGAAAGAGACTATGTCTGTAGAATTGTCCGGGGACGTGCAGTCGAAGGCCAAGAAGAGCGGCTTCAATAATCAGGAGTCTAAGTTCCCTCCAAAATAGTACTCATTCAGAGACGATCAGGTGGTCATGATATTCCATTTGCTCCACAAAGGGAATAAAATGAAGCTGCCGGATGCTTGGCGTCCCAATGAGATAGGACGCACAAACGACCCCAAATACTGTCTCTATCACAGGATGATTCACCATCCTACCGACAAGTACTATGTCCTCAAAGATAGAATTCAAGCCTTGGTCGACGCCGGAGTCCTGACACTAAAGTCAGAGCAGAGGAAAGTCACTGCTAATATGGTGACCCTCGAGTTCGGCAAAACCCCAAAGGTCACAGTTCCTGACGGGACTTGTCCGGTCCCTGCGCCAAGGTTGGAAGTCGAGCATCCTCCAGCTAAAACTCAAGATAATAAGGGTCTTGTTCCCTTAATATTGGAGACAGGGGAAGTCATGTGGATACACCCAGACCTCGTCCAAGACGTGCAGTGGGATTCAAAGAGGCCCAAGTCAAAGGGTAAATCTTGCAATGTCATCTCCATCCTGCCAGACGACGACAATCTTACGTCAGCTTCCCTCAGTGATTCAGAAGGAGAAAAGCATGCTTGCACAACGCAGGCCGACGTACCTCAGCCGACGGCACCCGATCTGAAAAATCATACTTAAGGCAGTATGAGAACTCTACTGACGAGATACAATAGCAAACAACGTCAGTACAAATACCAGCATCCGCTCCAGTTCCAACCAAGGGAAAGGAGAAGCCTAAGGAAGTCCGGTTCGACCATGCCCTGAATAAACCTTCAGGCTCAGGGCTTGACATGCCCTTTCATTTTGACATATTGGCTCAGTTGGCTAATATTCCAGCTCGTATTACAATACACGAGCTCCTTCGTCTCTCAAAAGAGACAAGAGAAGCACTCAGGGATGCGCTGGCTAATTCAGAATCATTCCTGACATGCATGCCAGACGCTCAGTCTTCTTGCCCAGAATGTCATCACGTACAATCAAAGGTGCCCGCTATTATCTTCACAGCGGAAGATATGCTTCTCAAAGATAACAAGCACGATCGACCTCTGTACTACACCGGATATATCGGTTCAACATGCATTGAAAGAGTACAAGTCGACCCGGGGTCCGCACTCAGCATCATCCCCAAAAGGCTTCTTTACTTCCTCGGCATACCACTATATAGGTTATCCGTAACCACCACTACAATATACGGTTTCAATGCCGGGAGTAGTCATCCACTTGGAAAGATTCGACTCCGTTGCCGAATCGGGAGCCTGAAGTCAGAAGTGACATGCTATGTCATTGATGTTGACACATCATATAACCTGCTGCTAGGACGACCATGGATCCACGCCAACTGGATCGTTCCCTCCACTCTGTGAAAATCACCTAGAGGGGGGTGAATAGGTGATATAGCTAATCTATGTTCTCAATGCGGAATTTAAAAACTTAATGCAATACACTCAAGTGCAATCAACAAGTGATGCACACACAACCAAGCCAAGCATTATGAATGCACAATATGAATAGTTGCAAGGCACAAAGTAAAGAGAGAGATAGAGGGAGTCAATGGATCAAGCGCAAACAACAAGATATGTTTCGAGGTTCGAGCACCCAGCTCTACATCCCCGCCTTCGACACACGAAGGATTTCTAATCCACTAGCTAGTCCACAAAGAACTCTCACAAGGAGTACCCAACTCCTCTCTTTACAACCACAACCTCCTCCTTGAGGCAAGCTCCAATCCAACAAAACAATCACCTCACACTTGAGGGATTAGCACAAGGATCACCTCACCACTTGAGGGATACAACCCAATAGCACAACCTCCTCAACACAATGAGGGAAAGGCACAAAGCCAAGCTAAGTTAGGGTTTATAATTTGGTGGTCTAACAAACAACCACAAATAATTTCTTTCTCCCACGCAAAGATCCTATAGAAGAGATAGTAGATTTTAGCTCAAGTGTGGAGAAAACCAATGGAATGGAAATCAAAATCAAAAAGAAAATCCTTGAAAAAAACTGAAACCAAGATATAGAAAATGAATCAAAACTCTTTTCCCAAAAAACCTTTTCTTTGGTTTTCCAAACCCTAGAAAAAACTCCAAATAGATTGTTCAATATGAGTTCAAAAAACTTCTTTTGATTGCTGTGAAAACACCAGAGAGTAGGGAAAAATTCGCACAAAAATTCTTGGAGAAAACAGACTATGAATAGGGTATTTATAGACCCCAGAAAAATATAGCCGTTGGCAGCAGAAAATGCCAGAAATACACTGTCGGTCGACCGGTCCGGTCGACCATTCAACGGTCAAATTCTGCACGTTGGCAGCTACCGGTCGACCGCCCCGGTCGACCCAAACAAACAGCGAGCTCTGCTCTCAGACCCGGTCGACCCTGACGGTCGACCGTCCCATGTCTGCCAAACGTGCACAGATCTGTGCACGTCGGTCGACCGATCCGGTCAACCGACTTCATGCCAAGTTGACTTGGTCAGAAGACTAGTCGACTGGTTGAAGCCTGGAACAGAAAACTGGGCCAGAAAAACAGTTTAAAAATATTTTGAAAAATCTTTTAACACTCCTAAAAATCACCAAAAATAGTTTTATCATTTGCATTGAAATATAAACATGTGATAAAAAGTTTAGCTCAAATATCAATCAATATGAACTATTTTGTGTCTTATCATTTTTACCAAAAACCAAAAACTGTATTTTCTAAAACTTGGATTTTGAATAGAAAATACGTTTTGTCCAAAACTCTTCCAAATACAAAAACATGATATTTAAACACTTTGAAGCATGATGCATATGGATAGAAATCCAATATACATGAAACATATATATATCATAGTTTTTGTTCTTAATTCCAAAAATAAGTTTTGTTAAAATACAAAACCTAAAACATATGAATAGGTATATCAAAGTAAGTTTGTCTAAGTAGTTGAAGCATGCATGTATATAGAACAAATCTAATATACATTAAACCATGTAACTTGTTTTGATATAATATCTATTCATGCAAACCAAGATAGGTTAAACCAAAAACCGAAAACCAAAACATGAAACGTGTGTGTTGTGAACTTGAGCATATCATACTATTCTAATCTTTACAATTTGGATCTAAACACAAAACTAAAGTATGGTACCGATGTCTTCTTGTAGAGCGCAATCTCCAAGCCGACTCGATCCAAAACTCCATGATCCACCGAGCAGTGCTATATGTGATCTTTGACGCTCGGGCTCTTGAATCAACATGTGAAAGCTTCCAAATCATCTTGTTGAAGCTAATCACCAACTAATAACTTGATTAATGATCTGAAACTAAAATCACAAGATTATTAGTACACATAACTACATGAGTTAATCATCATCAAAACTAGAGTGGAAGGCCTTTGGGCCAACAATCTCCCCCTTTTTGATGATGACAAAACTCATGGAGTTATATATGCATGGATTAAAGTTAAGCTTCAAAGAAGCTCCCCCTTACCTCATGCATAGGATAAACAACTAATAAATGGCTCTAGATACCAATGAAATTATAAAACATGAAACATGCATAGATATGAATAATAGAATAAATGGCTCTAGAAACCAATGGAAGATACCAATGAAATTTTCAAAAATAAATAAACATGTTCTAGATACCAATTAGCAAAAACAAATAAACATGCTCTTGATACCAATTAAACTAAACAAATAAACATGCTCTAGATACCAATTAAACTCAATATATGCAAAACAAAACTAATGATCTAATGATCTCTTTTACAAGCTCTTGATACCAAAACTAAACATGTACTTTAAATAATGCTTTTGATACCAATTGAACTTAATATAAAAACACATAAAACATGCATAAACATGCATATAAAACTCAAATTCTTCTCCCCCTTTTTGTCAATCATCAACAAAGGGGTTAAAAACAAAACTAATAAAAACATATACCGATTAAAAGAAATTCTTCTCCCACTTATTTACAAAAACTAATAAAAACATATTCTTTTTATATTCAAAACAAGGAATCAATCAAGGGATGCTCTCCCCCTTTTTGTCTAAACTCAAATATGATACCAATTAAAAAATGTGTCAAGGAAGTGCATATTGATACCAATTAAAAAAAGAATGAAACTATATCAATAGAAAAACAAAAATCTTGATACCAATTGATCAGTAAACAAATAACATACCAATTGTAAATAAACAATCTTGATATCAATTGAAATTAAACATAACAAATTTTGAATTTTTTTTAAACATAAATGTTGATACAAATTGAACTTAAACATAGATCAATTGAAATTATTGCCAATTGAAATTATTATTCTCTATCATAAAGTAAGGGAGTGGAATACTAAATACCAATTGAAAGATGAAATATAAGGTTTTTTTCCCCTTTATGAAATACAAATAAAAACTATGATAAGGCTCGAATTAAGATACCAATTGAAAACTAAATCAATTGAAACAGAGTTGAATCTCAAGCTTATCATCATAAACAAGATTTATGCTTAAAGATATAAGGATATAGTAAGCACAAATAAACATATATATGTATGAGAAGTAGATACCAATTGAAATTGATATTCTTTGAAATGAAAGCATACATACATACAAATATATGAGTATACAAGAAATGTCAAGTTGATACCAATTGAAAGAATTCAATGATACCAATTGAAACAACAATAAATCAAGTGTATACATCATATTCCTATCCTCCCATACATGATCAAGTTTAAAATGATTTTCACAATAAAACATACATGAGCATGATCTCCCATCCAACCACCCTTGAATGGTAGGGGTTTTTAAAAATAGGTTTACAAATATAGTATGTTTGAAAACTACTACCAAGGAAGAATATCACAACTAGTTATATGAATCAACTAGAACGAAATCCTTCAAACAAGGAATAACAAAAATATTTTTCATGAAGACACATGTAAACCACATGGCACTAAAACACTCAAAATCCATATAGCACAATTTGTACTCATGAAAACTAAGTCATGAGAAAATATTAAATAAGGTGAGTGTACAATTGTTGTGAGAAACATATCAACATGAAAATGGACAATCAAGCTCAATATTAAAAATATGAAATTCATCTCAGATGTGATATCACCAATTGAAATCATCTTAAAAACATGAAATTCATCATAAATGTGAAATCACCTAAAAAACATGAAATTCATCCAAACGATTTAAACTTCAAGGCATATGTATGTCATGTACAAATTAAAGTCTACATACATATCCTAAACACAATGAGTCCACAAAAGTATATGCATGAAGGCACGTGGCTCAAGGATGTATATGTATAATCAATAGTTTGGACAAGATAGACATATACATGAAGTTAAAACACATGATCATGAAAACATATCCAAATTGAGGAATACAAGTTAGAATGCATGAATCATCAAAACTAGACTATACTAGCACATCTAATGGGTACAAATAGGCATTCAAGCACAAACATAAAAAGATTTACTTGTTGCCCATTCTATGTACAAGTATAAATCCTAGTTTTTCATGAAAACTAACATCTAAATATATATTCAAATCATGAAGTATAAAATGACACATAGATCAACATGAAAATCATAAAAGATCATAATAATCAAAAACATGAATTATTAAAACAAAAAAAGTCATAGTCAACCATATAATTAGCATGACAAAGACATGTGCATTAGATCTATGATTAATATGATAGCTAAAACATAAAGAGAACACAAAATATGGGTCCATACTAAACATGGGTTGTCTTAAAAGCTATACATGCATGTCAAGGGTCTAATAAACATGGCATTCAACATACTAAACAAAATATGAGTCATCAAAACAAAACATCATAAACATCCATATGATCATTATGTATATGCATGTACATTAGATCAAGGGCATACATGATAGTACTAAACAAGGTGAGAACACAAAGATAATCCATATAAAACAGGGGTGTATCAAGTAACTAAACATGTATAACACAAATCTAATCAACATGACAAAAGCATAATGAACATAAAACAAGACATGCTATGAAGAGATGAACATGAAAAAGCATGTAAATAAAAATGGGAGTTAGAGAATGATACCAAAACCGATGAAGGTGCATCTCTAGTTCTCCAAACCACGGTGGTCCTCCCACCAAATCCCCTTGAGAGTGAAGCATCCAAATGGTTCTCGTTTAAGCTTAGAACGCATCCATCTCAAGGCACCAATACTCTCACGTGATGCGAGAGCTCCCACCTACATCAAAAGTCAAGGAGGTGGTTTTTGGTACCCATTTTCTTTTGGGTCCATGGGGGTTAGTATCTTTTCTAACCCAAACAGATTATTTGCTAAATTTTCAATATGTAAACGATCAAAGCAAAATCTAGCAAGATGGCCTTTTCGGTCACAATGTGTACATGTGTACACATGAGCATACATGTCATGGTTGTGTCCGTGGAAAGCATGTGTATGCCGTGTAGGGTGTGCATGCAAAGATGGACCTTGTTTCTTATGAACCAAGGTTTCCAAACGTGTATGATTTAAAGCACATTGGCTCAAAGTGGAGCCCAAACAATCAACATTTTTCTTCAAATATTTATATCATTTTCAATAGTGGAAGATAAAGTGGAGCATGCAATAGGTTGTGCAAGAAGAAGAAGAAGCTATACTAGCATGGCACACATGAGAATCAATATCAATATTTAAAGATTCATTTTTCTTTAACACTAAATCCAATTCTTTTGTAATGGAATCAATTTCATTTTTCAAGACAATGTTATCTTTCAAAACAAAATCCAATTTTGAAGATAAAACCTCATTATTTTTCACAACATCATCACAATCATTTTTGCTTTTCAAAACTTCAATCTCATTAAGAGCAAGGTCTAGTTGAGATCTTAGTGAGTCACGTTCACTAGTGATCTCTTCCTTCTCTTGTAAAACTAATTCAAAATTAGAACACAAATCCGTTAATTCATTTTTCAAAACAAGATTATCCTCTTTCAAAAGTTTGTGTTTTTCCAAGAAATTTTCAAGCTTTGTGGCAAGTTCCATATTTAAAGTTTGAGCTTCTAAACAACCATCACAATAGGAACTAGATCAATCATCTAATTGAGAATCCGATTGTACCTCAAGGGAGTTCTTCCCGTGGAGCATGAGGCAATGCTCTTCGGACTTTTCTCTCATAGATCTCCTCATCTTGTTAATAATCCTTGGTAGCTCGGGAGAAGTCAATATGCTCCAAACTGCAAAAGCCGAGTCATAACGATCAAACACGGTAAAAGATGTTCATTAAGAGATGCTCTAAGTGCTCTAAGTGCTAATGCATTAGCCTTTTGTGTTTACTACTATTAGGGAAGGATTCTAGAGTGGAGGCTTGATAAACTAGATGTCGTAGGCTTTTTAATGACTAACCATATTGGCCTTCCAAACATCAAGTCTAAAATGGCCAAACATAGGAGGGCTACCCATGAATGCAAACTAAATGTGAGTGCAAATGAAAATGCAAATGAAGATTAGCAAACCAAGATCTCACTCCTAGGAGGTTAAACCTAAATATCAGGAGCGTAGGCTCTGATACAAATTGAAAATCACCTAGAGGGGGGGTGAATAGGTGATATAGCTAATCTATGTTCTCAATGTGGAATTTAAAAACTTAATGCAATACACTCAAGTGCAATCAACAAGTGATGCACACACAACCAAGCCAAGCAATTATGAATGCACAATATGAATAGTTGCAAGGCACAAAGTAAAGAGAGAGATAGAGAGAGTCAATAGATCAAGCGCAAATAACAAGATATGTTTCGAGGTTCGAGCACCCAGCTCTACATCCCCGCCTTCGACACACGAAGGATTTCTAATCCACTAGCTAGTCCACAAAGAACTCTCACAAGAAGTACCCAACTCCTCTCTTTACAACCACAACCTCCTCCTTGAGGCAAGCTCCAATCCAACAAAACAATCACCTCACAACTTGAGGGATTAGCACAAGGATCACCTCACCACTTGAGGGATACATCCCAATAGCACAACCTCCTCAACACAATGAGGGAAAGGTACAAAGCCAAGCTAAGTTAGGGTTTATAACTTGGTGGTCTAACAAACAACCACAAATAATTTCTTTCTCCCACACAAGATCCTATAGAAGAGATAGTAGATCTTAGCTCAAGTGTGGAGAAAACCAATGGAATGGAAATCAAAATCACAAAGAAAAATCCTTGGGAAAAACTGAAACCAAGATATAGAAGATGAATCAAAACTCTTTTCCCAAAAAACCTTTTCTTTGGTTTTCCAAACCCTAGCAAAAACTCCAAATAGATTGTTCAATATGAGTTCAAAAACTTCTTTTGATTGCTGTGAAAACACCAGAGAGTAGGGAAAAAATTCGCACAAAAATTCTTGGAGAAAACAGGCTATGAATAGGGTATTTATAGACCCCAGAAAAATATAGTCGTTGGCAGCAGAAACGCCAGAAATACACTGCCGGTCGACCGGTCCGGTCGACCGTCCAACGGTCAAATTCTGCTCGTTGGCAGCTACGGTCGACCGCCCCGGTCGACCTAAACAAACAGAGAGCTCTGCTCTCAGACCCGGTCGACCCTGACGGTCGACCGTCCCGTGTCTGCCAAACGTGCACAGATCTGTGCACGTCGGTCGACCGACCCGATCGACCGACTTCATGCCAAGTCGACTTGGTCAGAAGACTAGTCGACTGGTTGAAGCCTGGAACAGAAAACTGGGCCAGAAAAACAGTTTAAAAATATTTTGAAAAATCTTTTAACACTCCTAAAAATCACCAAAAATAGTTTTATCATTTTGCATTGATATATAAACATGTGATAAAAAGTTTAGCTTAAATATCAATCAATATGAACTATTTTTGTGTCTTATCATTTTTACTAAAAACCAAAAACTGTATTTTCTAAAACTTGGATTTTGAATAGAAAATACGTTTTGTCTAAAACTCTTCCAAATACAAAAATATGATATTTAAACACTTTGAAGCATGATGCATATGGATAGAAATTCAATATACATGAAACATATATATATCATAGTTTTTTGTTCTTAATTCCAAAAATAAGTTTTGCTAAAATACAAAACCTAAAACATATGAATAGGTATATCAAAGTAAGTTTGTCTAAGTAGTTGAAGCATGCATGTATATAGAACAAATCTAATATACATTAAACCATGTAAACTTGTTTTGATATAATATCTATTCATGCAAACCAAGATCGGTTAAACCAAAAATCGAAAACCAAAACATGAAACGTGTGTGTTGTGAACTTGAGCATATCATATTATTCTAATCTTTACAATTTGGATCTAAACACAAAACTAAACTATGGTACCATGTCCTCTTGTAGAGCGCAATCTCCAAGCCGACTCGATCCAAAACTCCATGATCCACCGAGCAAGTGCTATATGTGAACTTTGACGCTCGGGCTCTTGAATCAACATGTGAAAGCTTCCAAATCATCTTGTTGAAGCTAATCACCAACTAATAACTTAATTAATGATCTGAAACTAAAATCACAAGATTATTAGTACACATAACTACATGAGTTAATCATCA
>JAVJIF010015227.1:0-119741 GCA_038442645.1 Agave tequilana | reverse complement strand
ATGGTCAAAATGCAAATCATAGTCAAGGAGAGTATGTTTCATCCAAAAGAACTTGTGCACAACAAGCTCCGGCCGCAACATACTCCACCTCAGCGGTTGAGAGAGCTACTGAATTTTGCTTTTTGAAAGATCAAGAAACAAGACAATTACCAAGAAATTGATTCCACTTGTACTCTTCCTATCCACTCTACAACCCGCATTGTCGGCATCCAAAAAACTCATCATGGAAAATTATCCGGTCTTCGGATACCACAAACCCATTTCAATTGTGCCCTTAAGGTATCTAATAATGCGTTTTACCGCAATCAAATGGGACTCTTTAGGACACGATTGAAATTGAGCACAAAGACATACACAAAATATAATGTCCGGCCTACTAGCCGTTAATACAACAAGCTACCAATCATACTACGATAAAGCTTAATGTCTACACTTGTACCTTGTTCATCCTTTTCAAGCTTTGTGATAGTTGCTATGGGAGTTTTGCTTGTCTTAGTCCCTTCAAGCCCAAATCTCTTGATAAGTTCCTTTGTGTACTTGGCTTGATTGATGAAAATCCCCATCCTTCCTTTGCTTGATTTGGAGACCAAGGAAGTAGTTAAGCTCACCCATCATAGACATCTCAAATTCTTCCTTCATGCATGATTCAAAAGCTTTGCAAAGACTTTCATTAGTAGAACTAAATATGATATTATCAACATATATTTGAACTATAAGTATATCATTTCAATATGTTTGTAAACAAAGTAGTATCTATTTTTCCTTTATAAAAACCATTAGAAATTAGAAAAGAAGAAAGTCTATCATACCAAGTCCTAGGGGCTTGTTTTAAACCATAAAGAGCTTTGTTTGAAACAAATCCGGATCTGTAGGATCAATAACCCAGGGGTTGTTCAACAATACACCTCTTCAATAAATCCATTTAAGAAGGCACTTTTTACATCCATTTGAAAAAGTTTAAAATCTTTATAAGAAGCAAATGCAAGTGTCATCCGTATGGCTTCAAGCCGTGCTACGGGTGCAAAATTTTCCTCAAAATCGATACCCTCGACTTGAGTGTAACCTTGGGCCACTAGCCTAACTTTATTCCTAGTAACATTTCCCGACTCATCCAACTTGTTCTTAAAGATTCACTTAGTACCAATTGTTGGTCTATCGTGGGGCCTAGGAATAAGATGCCAAACTTGGTTGCACTCGAATTGATTGAGCTCCTCTTGTATGACTAGCAACCAATATGAGTCGCCCTCGACTTCGAGGATGTTCTTTGGTTCAAAGTAAGAAATAAATGCATAGTGCCTACAAAGATCATGAAGTTTAGAACGAGTAGTTACCCCTTTTGATACTTCACCTATAATTAGATCCTTGGGATGATGTGGATTGAATCTCCAATCTTTTGGAAGTGATTGAGTAGTCTCCACTTCAACTTCTTGAATTTTATTTCCTTGATACTCATTTTTTGAACTTCATTACCTTCATCACCCTTGGCATGTCTTCAAGAGTAGGTGAGTCCTTCAAGTAATTTGCTCCATGTCTTCACTTAGGGAATCTATTTCTATAACATTCTCAACAAACACATTAGATTCCTCAAACTTTACATGTATAGATTCTTCAATAGTCAGGAGGACTTATTGAAAATTCTATAAGCTTTACTAGTATTAGAGTAACCAACAAAAATTGCTTCATAAGACTTTGCATCAAATTTACCTAAATTATCTTTAGTATTCAAAACAAAACATTTACAATCGAAAACTTTAAGGTATGAAACATTTGCCTTTCTTGAAAAATAAATCTCAAAAGATGTTTTTGAAGTGTTTTTGCATAAGAAAGCTCTATTTGATATATAGCAAGATGTGTTAACGGCCTCTGCCCATAGATAATGAGGGAGACCATATTCATTTATCATTGTCCTACCCAACTCTTGTAATGTACGATTTTTTCTCTCAACGACTCCATTTTGTTGTAGAGTTCTAAGACAAGATAGTTCATGCTTAATTCCATGTTCTTCGCAAAAAGTGGTAAAGGTTGGTTGGTATTGAATTCACCACCTCTATCACTTCTTATTCTTAAAATAGAAGAATCTTTTTCCTTTTCAACTCTTTTCTAAAGGCTTGAAAATATAAAAAGGCTTGATTTTTGTGTTCTAAAAAGAAAACCCAAGTAAAACGCGAGAAATCATCAACTAAAAAAAAGCAAAACGATTCTCACTTAGACTTTTGGTTTGAGTAGGACCAAACAAATCCATATGGATCAGCTCCAAGTGTCGTGATGTCATGATATCCTTGATTGATTTGAAAGAGGACTTGGTTTGTTTCCCAAGTTAGCACGCATCACAAATGCGGTCCTTTTCAAAGTTCAAGCAAGGAATACCTTTCACCATTTCCTTGTTGTTTAATCTAGATAGATGGCCAAAAGAAATGTGGCCTAATCTCCTATGCTACAACCAAGAGTCATCATTGAGGGCTTTCAAACAAGTAGCATTGCATAGCATATTAGACATGTCAATCATGTATACATTGCTTTCACGAAATCTGGAAAATATACATGTGTCAATAACTCTACTGCTAGGTTATCAAAAACAACATCAAAACCTTTATCACAAAGTTGACTAACACTCAAGAGATTATGCTTGAGGCCATCAACTAAACAACATTTTCTATAAAGGAGATGTACCAAGTTTAACATTACCAATACCAATGATTTTGCCTTTGGCGTCATCTCCGAAGGTGACGGTGCCACCTTCATGGTATCTTGATAGGGTTATAAAGTTGTTGATATCCCAAGTCATGTGTCTTGAGCAACCACTATCAAGATACCACAACCCTTTAAGTCGTTAGGCCTTGGAAAGTACCTACATCATTTAACAAATTTGTTTACTTTGGTACCCAAACTTTCTTGGGTCCTTGAAACTTAGTATTCAAAACTCAAACATGATTATGCGATGCATTAAGCCTATCATAGCAAAATTTAACCAAATGACCTTTACGGCCACAATATGTGCATGAAAAGACTTTACCATACATGAATACATGATGTGTGTGTAGAGTGTGGGCATGTTTAGGGTGCTTGGCATGATGTAAAGGTTGTGATTTATGGACATGAGCATGAATAGCATGTGGATGTTCTTTTGGGACTTGTTTCTTAGGAAACATAGCCTCTAGTCTACTTTTATCAAGTTCAGATTTCTTCAAAACTACTCCTAATGAATCAATTTTCTCTTTTAGCATAAAAATTTCATTTTCATCAATTTGTAGAAATTTACCTTTGCAAGAAATTTTATAGTTGTCAAAGTCCTTTTGTGTAGAAATAAGAGTAGAAAGCAATTCATCCTTTTCTTTTGTAAGAGTGAAAACTTTGTGATTGAGAGATTCATTTTCCTTTTTCATTTTTAAGTATTTCTTTTTGAGAAAATCATAGTTATGAGATAGTTCTTCAAAAGCTTCTCCTAGTTCATCCATGGATAGATCACAATCAATGGAAGTATCGGGAGTTACCTTGCTTGTGCTCTCATTTGCCATGAAGCACATGTTGGCGGTGTCGACTTCCTCATCAGATTCATTCTCTGAATCCCAAGTAGCCTTTAAAACTTTCTTCTTGTACGGCTTCTTGGAGGTGGAGGGCCTGGCTCTTTTAGGACATTCCGTAACAATGTGACCCGGCTTCTGACAATTGAAGCAAGTGATTTTCTTCTCTTCTTTACCTTGCCATCTCCTTCTATTTTGGAACTTTGCCTTGTTGTACATCCTTCGAACGTTCTTTACAAGAAGAGAAAGATCCTCATCATCCACTTCTTCATCATCGTCGTCGGAGTAGGTGGAAGAACTTTTGAAGGTAATAGCTTTCTTGGGAGGAGCCATCTCTTCTCTTGCTTTTCTTTCCATCTCATGGGTCTTGTGATTTCCAATGAGACATATAAGCTCCATTTCATCCTTGTCATTGAGTTCCTTCAACGTTGTGGCTTTGACTTCCCAAGATAGAGGGAGTGCACGGATGATCTTTCGTACTCTTTGGTCGTTGTCAATGACGTCACCTAAAAAAGAAGTCCATTAGTAATCTTAGTAAATTTAGTAACCATATCATCCTGTTGGCCCAAAGGCCCATCACTCTAGTTTTGATGATGATCAACTCATGTAGTTATAGTACTAATGATCTTGTGTTTAATTAGTGACAGATTCATGATCAAGATCTTAGTAGGTGTGTAGCTTCAACAAAGGATTTAAAGTCAAGTTTTGGAGCTAGCACGGTTTGATTCAAGAGCTTGCACATCAAGACCACATCAAGTACTCAAGAGGAGTCTAACTCT
The DNA here is from genome assembly GCA_038442645.1 of Agave tequilana. NCBI lineage: Eukaryota > Viridiplantae > Streptophyta > Magnoliopsida > Asparagales > Asparagaceae > Agave > Agave tequilana. Next base: position 115,441 of record JAVJIF010015227.1, on the reverse strand, counting down.
ATGGATTAAGTTTAGACCAAGTCAAGAAGATGAGAAGACTTCAAGTGAAGACTTCAAGAAGATGAAGACTTGTGTCTAGATTTGTTTTTATAAGATTTGTTTTTAGATAAAATGTAAAGGATAGAATAGTTAGTGGATTGCTCAAGTACCATATACACACACACTCTTGATATAGATAGGTTTTTCATAAAAGAATTTTCATTTTGGAAAAATGCAAAAGAGTTTTCTTTTTGAAAAATACCGGTTTGGTTTTTGGTATTCTAGTTTACATGTTTTAACCAAAATCGTATTTAGAGCTTAGAGTAAAAAACATAGATATTCCATCATGTTTGTGTAATGGATCATATCCATACACACTATACTTTAAAAGCGTTTAAAATATCTTTTTTTTGTATTTGAAGAAGTTTTGGAAAAATCATTTTGGAAAAATACAATTTTTGTTTTTGACCAAAATTTCCAAGTTACAAAAATAGTCCAAATTATTTGTAACATGCCTTGATTTTGTGCAAGCATGTTTGTTTATCAAAGTATATTGGTAAAACTATTTTTGTAGATTTTTCATGATTTTATGGGATTTTAATTAAGCCAAAATGTCAAACTTTTTAATCCCAGTAAACTGTTTACTGGCTTCAGCCGGTCGACCGGGACGGTCGACCGTAGCTTGAAGTCGGCTGACCGTATCGGTCGACCGACGTGCACAGCGTGCACACCAGTATCTAGCTGGAGGGCCGGTCGACCGAGACGGTCGACCGTCCAGAGAGCTCTGCTCTCTGGAAAGCCCCGGTCGACCGGGCCGGTCGACCGGGCAGAGAGTCTGCTCTCTGTATCCAGGCCTCGATCGACCGGGCCGGTCGACCACTGCCCCAACGGTCAGAAATCTGATCGTTGGCGGTCGACCGGGCGGTCGACCGTCAGCTCTGTCTGGCCCATAACAGCTAGTTTTTGGAGCCCTATAAATTGAGCCATTTAGGGGCTATTTTGATTAAGATTTTTTAGTGGGTTTTGAGCCAGTTTTTCCTACTTCATTAAAAGAGTTTTCTCCACTAAATTGAGAGCTAATACTTCTAATCAAAAGGGGAGTTTATCAAGAGTGTTTTAAAAGTGAATTTCTTGAGTTTTCCTCCACCATCTCTTTCCTTGTTTTCTCACACAACACTTGAGCCATCCATTGCTATATCTATCCATAGGGATTTGTTGTGAGAGGATTTTAGGTGATCAAGAGTTGTGATCACCAAAGTTCCTTCATTTTCTTTGAGGAGGCGGACGAGTGCATTCGTGGTGTTTCGAGTTCGTGTGTGAACTCTTATTTGAGGTGCGGCCTCGGCGAGCTAGAGAGCTTGCAGTGTGTACGGACTAGGGTGTCCGAGAGCTTGTAGGTGTTGCGGCACCGAGGAGTGATCCAGTGGGATCGATTCTAGTGGAAATCCTTCAAGTGTGAAGGCGGGGATGTAGAGCAAGGGTGCTCGAACCTCGAAACAAATCTCTTGTGTTTGCGATTGCTCACTCTCTCTATCTCCTTTTTATATCTTGCATGCATCTATTGTGTTTATCTTTACATGCTTGATATTCTTATTGTGCTAAATTGATATATGCTTGGGGATTGTTTGCTAACATTTGTATTCAACCAAGAGAGCCAACGCGACACCTCAACTCTTGTTTAGAGGAATCTTGAGGAGTTAGTCCAGAGCCTTTCACGGAGAATTCGGCTACATTCTTGTTGTTATACGTGGTGTTTAGTTTAAGAATTTTAGTTTAGGTCATATAAGTTTTTAATTCCGCAATTAGTGACCATTAGATTAGCCATCACCTATTCACCCCCCTCTATGTGATTTTACAATTGGTATCAGAGCCAAGTGCTCTTGATTTGGGTCTTACAACCTAGAGTTAAAGATCCTCATTTTAGGCTAATCACTATTTTTGTACACACACCATGGATTTCATGTCACCACTCATGTTTGACATTCTTAACATCCAAACTTGGAAGGTTAAGATATCTTTATTCCTCAAGGCCCTAGGCATTCATATTTATTTTGCCATCACTAAAGATTCATATTGTTCTAATGGCAAAATATTGAGGCTAATGCAAAAGCCCTACATGCTTTAAAGTCAACCCTAAATGATGATTATCTATATAGGGTTTCTAACATTGATTCGGCTTTTGTAGCATGGAACACCCTCATCTCCCTTAGCGAAAAAGATATATCTTATGCGGGGAGCGACTCGGATGTTGGAAGTGACACCTCCAACTTGTGTTATATGGTCCAAGGGGATGACCCCTTGAGGTAACTACCGAATCCGAGGTAGAAGATAATGACATGTCATATGATGAACTTGCTTCATTTTGTCAACAATTACTTGAAAAATATGACATGCTTAAGAAAGATAACAAAAATTTGAAAAAAAAATTTGATTGCATGCTTAAAGAAAATGATTCATTTAGAAATAAGGTTGCATGCATTGAAAAAGAAAATGAAGTTTTGAAAAATGAGAATGTTTCCTTAATGTCCAAATTGAATGATCTTTGTGAAGGAAACACTAATTTGAAAAATAAATTATTTTGGTGGAAAAACAAAAGGAAGTTGCTTTTCAAGAAAACACTTCTTTAAAAAGGAAAATGATTGAAAAAGAAAAAGAAAAAGTTTCTAAGAATAAGAAAATGATTCTCATTCTCACCATGCTTTACATGCCACCATTGATAATAGTGAGATTAAATTTTTAAAAATAAAATTGATTGTTTGAGCTCAACCTTGAGCTCATGTGCATTTAATCATAAGAGATTGGAAACCTTATTTTCAAAGAACAAGCTCCACATATTCATGCACATCACCCTCATCATGCATATGCACATTTTGCACACTACGATCACAAACATACACATATGCATACTAAGGTGTACAAGTGTACACATTGTGGCCGCAAAGGCCATTTAGCAAAATTTTGTTTTTATAAGATACATCATTTAAATTTTGCTAATAACAAAAATGTTTGGGTCCCTTACAAAGCTAACCCCCAAGGATTCAAGAAAAAATGGGTACCAAAATCCCCACCTTTTGTTTTTGATGTAGGTGAGGGCTCTCACACGACGTGAGAGATTTGGTGCCTTGATGGTGGATGCACATGGACTTGAAGAACATATAATTGATGCACCGCTATCAAGGAGTTTTGGTGGGACGACCACCATGTTTTGGAGCTTTGGAGTATAGTTCATGTGTTGGTAACTATCTCTAAAACTCTTAGTTAAGTTTACATGCTTGTTCATACATGATATTTTTAGTATGTTCATGTTTTATTTGTTTTTGTGCTTCATGTGGTAAATACTAGTTTAAATGTAGTTTTTATCAAAACTTTGACGTATACTTGTACAAGTAGTGAACAACATTTGATTCATATATGTTTGCACTTCATTGTTCATTTGTACTCACTATATGTACATGTATAGCCTAGTTTTAATGATTCTCTCATTTAAACATGTTTTGCCAATTTTCATGTTTTACTTCATGTATATGCAATTTTTATTCAAATCTAATAAATATACATGTATACCCGTGAGTCTCTTGCCTTCATACAAATTATATCATAGACTCTTTTTATGTTTGGGATATATATGCGTATTGTTAGTTTTGGATAATTCATACATATACCTAGAAGTTATGAAAAATGATTTTTTGATAAAATGACTTTTGTTTTGAGCTTCATTGATTATTTTCATGGAAAATGCTAAACACATGATTTTGTACACTCACACTTTATTTGTTTATTCATGACTTAGTTTCATGATTCTTTTTGAGCTTTATCGATTTTGAGTGTCAACTCTTGTGTATTTAGTATGATTCATGAAAAACATATGATTTGATTTCATGTTTTGAAGGATCTTTAACTAGTATTTCAAAAATTATTTTTAACTAGTTATTATTCTTCAATTGGGAAGTAGTTTTCACTATAAAATATTTTCAAACCCTATTTTCGAAGACCCCTTCCTACACCATCTATGGGCAGATGGCTGGGCGAGTATGCCTTATAAGCTTTATTAGAAAATTCTTTACCTTGTGCATATAAAGGGTGGTAGGTTATAAGTTATATGCTTGATTTACATTGTTATTTTCAACTGGTATCGTTGGATCTCTTCAATTGGTATCTAAATTGATAATTTTGTATATACTCATATTTTGTTTTCTATATATGTATGCTTCATTATTTCCATAATATCAATTGCTATTGATATTCTCTTTTCATATATATATATATATATATATATATATATATATATATATATATATATATATATATGATTTTCGTGTGCTTGCTTTACAATTTGTTTACATATTTAAAGCACAAAGTTTATGCTAAGCTTAAGAACTTTATTTTCAATTGGTATCTCAATTGACATTTTAATAAAGCTTATGCATGGCTTTTCAATTGATATCAATAGTTTCTATTTCAAATTTGTTATAAATTTTACAATTGGTATGAATATGTATTGCCTATTTGAAAAATTCAAAATTTGTAATGTTTATTTACAATTGGTATCAACATGATTTTTTTTACAATTGGTATCTTAAAATTTGATTACAAGTGGTACCTTAAATTTTTTTATGATTTACTAAGATATCTCAAAATTTGTTTTATTGAGAAAAATTTAAAATTTTGTTTGAACAATTAAAAATCAAAACATTTTTGATTTGTATTGCCTATATGCAAGGAGAGCTTAACATCTCTTCTACATATAGATTCATGTTGAGTGTATCTTGTATTGAGGAGCTTGACAACTCTTCTTTATGTGATACACGTGTGTAGGGAGAGATTCACATCTCCTCTTATGCATTACAGATTATGTGTTATGTGAATTGGGGCTTGTCATCCCTTCTTCATGTAATGCATATATGTAGGGAAGCTAACTTAGCGTCTTCCTCTTCATGAATGTATATCGCATATACCTTTTATTTGATTGCTTTGATTTCACCCCTTATTGATCTCTTTGTTTATGACAAAAAGGGGGAGAAAATTTTGTTGGTTTTGTTTTTACTTTAACCCCTTTGTTGATGATTGACAAAAAGGGGGAGAAGTATTTGGTACATATATGCATGTTTTCCTTGCTTTATTCATAAAGGGGGAGTAGTATTTATGTTTATGCATATATGTTTTGTTTTGCAAATAGGAGAAAAAGAATTTGATGCGTTTTATGCTTTATTGGCATGTTTATCTCCGTATATTTGCATACATATTTATGTGCTTCATTGCATATTTATTTGTTTATTTGTTATGCATGAGTTAAGGGGGAGCTTCCTTGAAGCTTTACTTTAATCCATGCATATATAACTTCATGAGTTTTGTCATCATCAAAAAGGGGGAGATTGTTGGCCCAAAAGCCTATCACTCTAGTTTTGATGATGATCAACTCATGTAGTTATAGTACTAATGATCTTGTGTTTAATTAGTGACAGATTCATGATCAAGATCTTAGTAGGTGTGTAGCTTCAACAAAGGATTTAAAGTCAAGTTTTGGAGCTAGCACGGTTTGATTCAAGAGCTTGCGCATCAAGACAACATCAAGTACTCAAGAGGAGTCTAACTCTATGGATCAAGTTTGGACCAAGTCAAGAAGATGAGAAGACTTCAAGTGAAGACTTCAAGAAGATGAAGACTTGTGTCTAGGTTTGTTTTTATAAGATTTGTTTTTAGATAAAATGTAAAGGATAGAATAGTTGGTGGATTGCTCAAGTACCATATACACACACACACACTCTTGATATAGATAGGTTTTTCATAAAAGAATTTTCATTTTGGAAAAATGCAAAAGAGTTTTCTTTTTGAAAAATACCGGTTTGATTTTTGGCATTCTAGTTTACATGTTTTAACCAAAACCGTATTTAGAGCTTAATGTCAAAAACATAGATATTTCATCATGTTTGTGTAATGGATTATATCCATACACACTATGCTTTAAAAGTGTTTAAAATATCTTGTTTTTGTATTTGGAGAAGTTTTGAAAAAATCATTTTGGAAAAATACAATTTTTGCTTTTGATCAAAATTTCTAAGTTACAAAAATAGTCCAAATTATTTGTAACATGCCTTGATTTTGTGCAAGAATGTTTGTCTATTAAAGTATATTGGTAAAACTATTTTTGTAGATTTTTCATGATTTTATGGGATTTTAATTGAGCCAAAATTTCAAACTTTTTAATCCCAGTAAACTGTTTACTGGCTTCAGCCGGTCGACCGTAGCTTGAAGTCGGCCGACCGTATCAGTCGACCGACGTGCACAGCGTGCACGCCAGTGTCTGGCTGGAGGGCCGGTCGACCGAGACGGTCGACCGTCTAGAGAGCTCTGCTCTCTGGAAAGCCCCGGTCGACCGGGCCCGTCGACCGGACAGAGAGTCTGCTCTCTGTATCCAGGCCTCGGTCGACCGGGCCAGTCGACCGCTGCCCCAACGGTCAGAAATCTGACCGTTGGCAGTCGACCGGGCGGTCGACCGTCTGCTCTGTCTGGCCCATAACGGCTAGTTTTTGGAGCCCTATAAATTGGGCCATTTGGGGGCTGTTTTGATTAAGATTTTTAGTGGGTTTTGAGCCAGTTTTTCCTACTCATTAAAAGAGTTTTCTCCATTAAATTGAGAGCTAATACTTCCAATCAAAAGGGGTGTTTATCAAGAGTGTTTTAAAAGTGAATTTCTTGAGTTTTCCTCCACCATCTCTTTCCTTGTTTTCTCACACAACACTTGAGCCATCCATTGCTATATCTACCCATAGGGATTTGTTGTGAGAGGATTTTAGGTGATCAAGAGTTGTGATCACCAAAGTTCCTTCATTTTCTTTGAGGAGGTGGACGAGTGCGTTCGCGGTGTTTCGAGTTCGTGTGTGAACTCTTGTTTGAGGTGCGGCCTCGGCGAGCTAGAGAGTTTGCGGTGTGTACGGACTAGGGTGTCCGAGAGCATGTAGGTGTTGCAGCACCGAGGAGTGATCCGGTGGGATCGATTCTAGTGGAAATCCTTCAAGTGTGAAGGCGGGGATGTAGAGCAAGGGTGCTCGAACCTCGAAACAAATCCCTTATATTTGCGATTGCTCACTATCTCTATCTCCTTTTTATATCTTGCATGCTTCTATTGTGTTTATCTTTACATGCTTGATATTCTTATTGTGCTAAATTGATATATGCTTGGTGATTGTTTGCTAAAACTTGTATTCAACCAAGAGAGCCAACGCGGCACCTCAACTCTTATTTAGAGGAATCTTGAGGAGTTAGTCCAGAGCCCTTTACGGGAAATTCGGCTACACTCTTGTGTTATACTTGGTGTTTAGTTTAAGAATTTTAATTTAGGTCATATAAGTTTTTAATTCCGCAATTAGTGACCATTAGATTAGCCATCACCTATTCACCCCCCCTCTAGGTGATTTTACACATCTATGGTTTCATTTTCTTGCATAGAAAAATTTTCATATTGGGAACGAAGAAGGTCTATTTTTGCCCTCTTTACTTGTAAAGTTCCCTCATGAGTGACAAGCAAGTGAGTCCAAATCTCATGGGCGGATTTGCAATGAATGTCTCTAGAAATATCATCGTCATTAAGAGCTTGAAGTAAGACATAGTATGCCCTAGCATTAGCGTCAAACTCTTTTGTGTTAATATCGGACCAAGTGTCCTCATCATCGGTGGGTGCACTAAATGGTTTGGTCACCGCCTTTGCAACCCGGCTTCCTAGGGATTGCAAAAATACGGTCATCTTAACCTTCCGTATGGAAAGTTAAGGCCATCAAACTTGGGTGGGTTCTTAATTCCTTCGGCCATTTTTAATAAGTGTATGAGGATGAAAAATGAATAGTGATTAGCAAAATAAGATCTCTCTAAGGTTGTTAAGCCAAGAGCCCAGAGACCAAAGATCTGATACCAATTGAAAAACACCTAGAGGGAGGGTGAATAGGTGTTAATGCTAATCTAATGATCTTTTTAAACAAGTATGTATATATGATGCAAACGGTCACTCAAATAAGAAATTGAAGCCGAATTCCCCGTGAAGGGCTCTAGAACTTCTCCTCTTTGATTCCTCTAGATTATGAGTTAAGGCGCGTAATTTCTTTCTTATTGAGATGAGTAAAAATCAGAAAATGCGAATAATGAAATGGATGCAATAATGAAGTGCACACAAGAGATATCACAAGATAGAAATGTAAAGCAATAAAAGGCAATAAGGAAATCAATCGCAAACACAAAGGATTTGTTTCGAGGTTCGAGCCACCGCTCTACGTCCCCGCCTTCACCATCGTGAAGGGTTTCCACTATATCCATCGAGAAAATTACAAAGGTCTACCGAAGATCGGAGTACCGAACTCCACCAATCCAATCCTCTCCACAAGAGGGATCCCAACACAAAGAACAAGTAACAAGGTGATCAACAAGGGACCACACTTCTCTTTTACAACTAATAAAATGAGGAAGTATTTTGGCTCAAGAAGTGTAGAGAAAAATTCAGTTATAAAGTAGTGCTAAATAGCTTGAAAAATAACTGAAAACTAGTAGCCAAGAATGCACTTAGAAAATTAAAAGCCTTTGAAAACTTTTCTTTCTTTTTGGAAACTTGAAAACAATGGAATTTTCCTAATCTTTGCAAGTGACCAATCCCCTCTATTTATAGGGATTAGAGGAAATCTAATCATCATAAAAATTAGCTTAATAGGTCAGGAAGTAGCCCCAAAAATTCAGAGAGATCAGATCAAAACATCTCACTTAAATCAAATGATTAAAACTCTGAAAACTAGCCGTTAGGGCTGCTGGCGGTTGTCAGTCGACCGGCCCGGTCGACCGACAGTCCATTGGTGAACTAGCCGTTGGACTCGGTCGACCGGTCCGGTCAACCGGCAGCCAAAGAAAAAGTTTCTCTTTGTTCTGTCGGTCGACTGGCCCGGTCGACTGACAAAACTCGAGAGCAAAGGGCTTTCAGTCGGTCGACTAGTCTAGTTGACCGACAGACGTGCACAAACATGCACGCCCTGACCACAAGGCTCTGGTCGACCGACAGGCCTGAAACAGGATTTTTATAGGAAATTTTTTGAACTTTGAAAAATTTTCAAAATAAATCTGTAAGGCTATATGACTAAGTATCATGCTATAAAGGTTGGTATACATGATATAAATAAGATGTAAAGTTGTAAAATAATTTGAATCCTGTATAACCATCAAGACATGTACCTAAATCAAATACCAAAAACAAAACCGTATTTTTTGTAAAATGATGGTGTGTGCGATTTCTTGAGTCAACTTAACATAACCTCATTCTTTAACAAACTAATTCTTACAAAGGTTCTAGGTGACTACAAGGTCTTCAAATTAGGGTTTCTCCATGGAATGTTGCATAGCTTGTATTCTTGAATCCGAATTGAGTCATCTTGAGTCAAAAGATCCCGAATTGAGTCATCTTTAGGGAAGAGCACAACTAGAATCCTTAGAACCCTGAAACACACTTAAACACTAAAAATGATTAGTATAAATAACTATATATGTTTTGTAATCATCAAAACTCAAAAACCGGTTGATTGTAACCTTGGGCCAGCAGATAGGAGTTGTGCTACTCCGTCCATAGTCTGAAGAGAAGATTCCCAAAAGACACTGACGTTCACTTCGGTCAATAAAAAATAAGATTCACTTTCCACCGCTACATCAAAAACCCAGCATTAAACAAAGAGAAGATTTGAGCTTGAATATCTTCTCTCTTTTGTAATCAGGAATTGTTTGAAGTTATTGTAATCTTTCATTTGATTCAAGAAATTTTATGACTCATATTCTCAAATCATTTTTCCAGAGCAAACAAGAGATGACGACTCCGCTGGGAATTACTTTCTCTACCGATGAGCAAGTCGTGACGCAAGGTGACGTCACCTTCATGGGATGAACGGTCGAATTGCTTATCGTGGAATTCATCCGGCAAAGTATGAAGAGTTTCTCTCTTCTGGCTCCAAGAGCCCTAGGGTGTGGCAATATCATAAGGTCTCCTCGAAGATCAATTCTCAAGTCTCTTCAGAGACTTCTCCAAAGATGGCCTGCACAGAATGCATCATTTTGACTGCATCACACGTAAGACCCGCATCAATATCTCTCACGAGTCCCGCAAGGCCAACGTTGTTGAAGTCAACCTAGCCACACCCTTCCTCTTCCTCAGCTCCAGATTACCAGGTGTCCCAACAACACGTACAGCGTAACCGGAATGCCGAACGTACAGAGGCGATGCGCACATCGACAACAGACTTAAGAAGCTAGAATAACTATCTGTCAAACAGATACAGAATGCAAGGCTCATGCTTGCATCCATTCTGAGCTGCACAGGATGTGCGAAGTCTGCGTTTGGAGACCAAAATGCGAAGCTCAAGAAGCTTGCGTTTCGGAGGCTTCACCTCTTAAACGCGATGTTCAGCAACATGAGGTCCGTGTCTCTTCTGAGAAACACGAGACCTGTGTCTCTATGACAGAACGCGGGACTCAGAAATTTCACATTTCTTAAATATCGCTGGCCAAACGCGACAATCAGCAACGCGAGGTTCGCGTCTCTTCTCAGCAGAGACACGAGACCCGCATTTCAAAGCCAAAACACGAGAGTCGTGTTCTTTCTATAGAACGTGAGCTTCGCGTCTCTGAACCCTGCATCTCAAGTTTGCGACTTAAGTTTAGATTTTAGAGATCAGAAAGCCCTTGAAAACTCAAGGCTGGTCTCTTCGATCCCCCTTCGACGGATTTAAGGGATTATCTGACAAAGAAAAAGGAGTGCTCATTAAATCACTCTATCATGTTGCTGTGAATGTCTTATTACAGCAATACTCGCTGAATGCCACTGCAACTCACATGCAAGCAAGCAATCGGTGCTCAAACGGTTATCATCTGCGTCAGTCTCCCGATTGACCAAAAGGCGCCGTTCTCACACAAAGAGAACCTTCTTTGATATGGAATACCTCGAAGTCACTACGAACATGGCGGGTCCAAACACTACGCCAAGCAAAAGTAAGGAAAAATAGCCAATATTCAGCTCTGACGAGTTTTACACTAAACCGGAAGGAGTGTACCTGCATACCCGCACTCGAACTGGCATGATAGTCCCAGTCGATTACAATGTCCTAGCCTGGGGCATTGAAGTAAGTGAATCACACTCTGCCATTACGAAATCGCAAGCCTCGAACTCTTCTGTAGAGAAGGAAGACTTCGTGTATCTGGCTAACACTCCTGAGGAGATGGCCAGGCACTTTAAACAGCAAGCCCAGGCCCAGAGGGAACAAGTCGATATGATTCGCGCCCAACAAGAATCTATTGATACCCTCAAGTAAATGCTCTCACAATTGCTTGAGGGCAGGAGAAAGCCGAAGCCCAAGACTCCTTCTAAGAAGTCTAAGGGTAACGGAAGGAGAGAGAGCTCGTCTTCTGTGCATACAGAATAGGAGGAAAAATCCATCTCCGAGTCGTCCAAGCCTCCGTCCATAAAGGGAGGCAATTCAGAGAATGGGAGCACTCATTCTAAAAGAATGAATAAACCGGAACAGCATCTGGAAGCCCTCGCCAATCAGAAAGGCCTCCAAGAAGCAGGAGTGGTCCGACTGTACCCGGCTGAGTGGGATCTTGTCCCCTACCTCAACCTTCGGCGGCAAGGGGTCACCGAACCAGCAATATATACTACTTCAAGTCTCAGACAGAGAATGTGTAGAAAATGATGCCATCTTGGCGCGTTTGATCATCAGCACTCTGAAGGGACTTGCCTTTGAATGATTCATGAACTCCCAAAAGGCTCCATCAAGAGCTGGGGTGATTTGGAGAAGCTTTTCCTTACATGCTTCTTCGAAGACGACTCGGAGGTCATCATGCCAACCCTCCTGGTAACAAGGCAACTAAAAGGAGAGTTGGTCAAAGCATTTGTGGATAGATTTTGAAATATGGTACTCTGATCTCCTAGCGATATGATCCAGCCCACCCTGGTAGGAACATGCCATCACAATTTGCAAATCTCACTTCTATCTCAAATAGGAATCGCTGAAAGCCATACTTGGAAACAGTTAGTCCAGCAGGGTGAACAGGAAGAAGAGATTATCGCCGGGGTTAAATGAGAAGAAAAAAAGCCCGCACCCGAAAAGTCGACAAGGCATACACCAGAAGTATCTTTCCAATAAAAAAGGAAGGATACATTGGCGACAGAGACGAAGTCTCCCGTTAAACCTCAGCTGACCAGAGGGGGTAGTTCTTCAAGTTAGCCGCGCCCAACAAACAATACTCTTTCAAGAATGAGTATGTCGATTCGTTGTTCAAGTTACTCAATAAGAGCAATAGACTAAAGCTTCCCGAAGCTAGACGTCCTGAGGAGATCGACAAGACCGACAATCCCAACTACTGCTTGTACCACAGGATGCTGGGGCACGCTACCAAGAGCTGGTACATCTTAAAGACATTCTCCAAGCTTTGATTGATGCTGAGGTGCTCAAGCTCTGCACGGAGCAGAAGAAAGTGATGGCAAACATGACGTCATTTCTTCAATTCGGGGATCAACCTCCAACACCTTCTGAAGTAGCTCCCATCCCGAAAGGGGAACCAAAAATGATCAGTACAGATTGTTTGAACACATATATAGCATAAATATTATTACATTCCTACATATATCTGTAATGAATATTGCAAATAACTTATCTTAATGTCCTAATTCATGCAGGGTATGATAGGGAGAAGATAATCATGAAATTTATTCAATTAAATTTAAAAGTTCAAAAGAAAGGGGATCGATTCAAATTCAAAGATTCTAAAAGCTAACTTATCTGAAAACTGAATATATTAGATAAGATAATATCATCTAATTTTAAGAAAAAAATGGATTGTTTGAAGACCCTATCTATTTCGCTGAAGATAAGTGAATATATTATCAATTTTAGAAGACAAATTGAAAATCAAAGAAAATAAATGGATAGAGAGAAGATAAACGGATGAGATGAAGCAATTTAGATTCGGATTTAGGCTGGATATAGTTTAGCATTTTAATCATAACTTTCGCTACCGAAACTCAAATCTAATGATTCAAAATGCTACAAAAAAGACTTAAAGGCTACAATTCTTCTGTTGATCACTCGTTCTAATTCTATAATTTTATAAGTGATATTCAGCAATCAACACGCTAACAAGTTGCAGATCAGAATTGAATTTCTGGATAAATCAAATCAAGTTTGGAGATAAGGAGAGAATTCAAATTTAGAAATATACAGCTCTTCCTATCTTTATACGTGTTCTATCCCTCTGGTTTTCTCCTATAAATACCCTCATACCTCGAAGGCAGAAAGGGCACCACTTCAGAGAGAGATTTAGTTTAGGTTTTCTTTTCTTCTTCAATGTAATTTTTATTTTCTTTTTTCTTTTTATTTTTTTAAGGCTAGAGAGAGTTACATGATCAAAAGAGGGGAAGAGTTATTGTAGAGTGACACTATTGTAATTTTTCTTCAAGAAGCTTATATTGAAGGTGATAATCAATGGAGGTTTCCAACTTTTTCTCATTGTGCTCGATCTCGCCGAAGCCCTGTTTTCAATATTCTTTTCTATTTGCTTTGCTTACTTCATGCTGAGATAAGTCTTTGTTATGATTCAACGATAGAGGTAAGTACTCTTTTTGTTTTTTCTGATTTTTGCATCAATACTTTTCTTTATCTCTTTTTGTTTCTTTTTCTTTTATAATTAAAATAACAACACCACCACCATCTCTTCTTCTACCATCTTCTTCTTAACTTAACATTTTTATTTTCTTTTTATAATCTGAGAAGATAAGTATTAACTAGTTTTGATAAATTAAAAGAAAGAAACTTATACAACGCTTCCATCGCTATCCTTCCCTGTGAATTACTACCCGTTAGCCCTAGGCTACACGGTAGAATTGAGGATCTAGCACTATTCCTAAAATTTTTTATTTTTTTTGTGCAGGTTTGGCTCGATCATAATTTTAGCATCATGGCCGGGGAGGGACGGTAACTTTTCTTTTCTTTTTGATTTACTTTAACAAATTAATCTCTTTTTCTTCTCTGTTTTAATATATAGAGGCTAATTACAGAAAACTAGGAGCTGCAGTGGACATATTGCTACTTGTGCCTCTGCCCAAGAAGGCAGAGTATCAGAGCCCACAACTGTGATGAATTACTAACTATAGTTTCTTACAGATTGCTTGATTTTCAGAGATTTAGCTTTCTGCAGTTATTAGTTTATCTGTTTAACTTACTCTGTACATGTTTCTAATCAACAGTGACTTGTTACTTTGTAAATGCTAAAAAACGCTTAGACACTTGCATCTTAGGGCATCTGTCTATTTCGTTTTTTTATATTACTGTTGAAGAGTGTTGGAGAAAAAGGTACGTCTGCATTGCATATAGCTTAGGAAACACACTTGTATGTTATATTGCTTAGGTGTTATTTTTGCAAATACCTGTACACTGCACTAAAAAGACAAAGGGCATATCCTTAAACAAGATAAGGTGGGGAAGTCATTATCCTTCCTTAGCCGAAAAACCATCTCCTCACTCACTAACCCAGCCTAACATAAAATTGAGTAGACGTTGGCCCTAGGGACATCTCAGACTCAAATAGGGATTGACCTAAGGGGGAAGTTGTTAGAAGTTGACTCTTGCCAAAACGGTGTCTAAGGTTAGGGATTGAGGGGCGAACCCCGAAGGCTGGTGGTTTGGCATAATTAGGCCCGTTGCTTATGCACGGATACCTCCCGCCAATCTTGCCCCTACCTGGCCGATTAACTTGTAGTCAGGTTCTGCAATATACCTCCTGTGGAAAATCAACAGTTAGGAGTAGTCTTGGTCTAAACTCTACCCTAACATAGGCTAGATTTTTCTTTATTTTCTTGTTTGGTTATTTATTTGTTTTTATTTGTTCTTGTGAAAATGGATTATAATTACAATTATTCTGATTATAACTCAAATTCATATTTTACCCCAACCTCTTTCAATTCAGATATTACCAATCCGACATTACATAACTCTAATCAACCACGTATGCCATATTGGTCTTATCCGAATCAATACATGCCCCAATCCCAGCACTATGAATAAGAATGGGATAATCATCCCTACTCTTCACCGAGTCAATGGGGATACAACTCCCCCGAGTCTTACTATCAACAACCTTACCAATAAACAACTTCATATAATCCATACCAAGACCAACCTATAGAAGAGAATCTTCTTTAGAAAAGACTTTTGAAGCATTCCTTGAGTCCACACGACAGGTACAAATCATAGCGGACTCAATTCTCCTAAATAATTCTCAAATCCAAGATCCTTACTTTAATTTCCAAGTACAATCACAACAAGAAGAACCTGTTGACTTAAAAAAGAATATGGAATTCATGATTCAGTCCCAAAATGATTGTATTCAATCCCAAACGGATTTTCTCAAATCTCTTAATAGGCTAGAAGAAAAAGTGAGTCATTTGGTCAATATAATTAATGATAGGAATGAGGAAACTAAGCCTAACACATTTTCGATCACTTTTGATTCTCTTAGCCATATTGACGAAGAATTATGGTATCTTAGAGATTTTAACCAAGATTCAATTTCGCCACAAAACTTTGAACTTGACCAATATCAACCCATTGACAAATTGGCAAGTTTTCATTTCAATGAGATTGAACTTAAAAATGAATGTGATACCAATTTCTAATGTTAACATTCAGTTCCACTTTTTGAATCTATACTGACTCCGGTTTCCTTACCCGATTTGGAACTAATTCCGAAGCCAACACTGATTCCGATCCCTATAGAGCTTGAACATGAACCACTTATTTTAGATAGTCACATTCTATTATTGAAAAATGAATGTGAACTTCAATTCTCTGATTTGAACCATACTCATGAACAACTCCTACTCTCGAATCTAAACTTGATTCGAGTTTTATTCCCGAGTCAGTTTCGGTTCCAATTCCCATCATTGTTGAGCCCAAAACATCCATTCCACAAAATCACATTCCATTGTTCGACCAAAGTTTAGATCAATATGACTATGTGATGATATCCCAAGACTGGTAATATAACTGGAAAAAATTTCATGCTAGGATCTTACATGATCCTATTCATATTGGGGATTATAAAAATGTTAATAAGAAAGAGGTGATGAAAGTGGGTTCCATGAAAATTCACAATATTTAGATTGGGCAGAAACGCTTGGCCCAATAAGACCGCCACCGGAACCACCATCTTGAGGTGACAATTTTCCCTTCTTTCTCCTTTTTCATGTATTATTGCATTTCATTCATACATTAAGGACAATGCATGAGCTAGGTGTGGGAGAGGGTTTACTAACATACTAACTTTACAAATTAAAAAAAAAAATCCTTTCTTTAAAAACTTTTTTAAATGGAAATTAATATTTTGAATTATTTTCGTAAGAAATTAAATTAATTTTAAGAAATAAGAGGATCATGATTAGAATTTCTTGTACTTGGTCAAAATAAAATTATTTGTTTGATTTTGAGGTTAGGAAGAAAAATTGAAAAAGTAATTTAGTCTTAATTTTTACCTTGATGAAATATGCATATTTTATACACTTACACACTTAGGATTCTAAAACAAAGATTCTTATGCCTTATATAAAAAAATATATATACATATATCAAAAAAAAAATCTTCTGATTAAGCTGGGTATTTGTGCCTCATAAAGCATAAGTATCCACGCCTAAAAGTGGTTCATATAAATAAAAATCCTTAGTTTTGTGGCCTTATTTGCTCGAGTCCTAAGTCTTTGGGGTGTTTTCTCACCCGATGCCATAAAATCGTCTGGTTTGTGAGTCACTAACTAAGGCTCATTACATGGGTGAATCAGAAAGCCTAATAGAGCTAAGGGATACTACCGCCATAAATAAAAAAAATAATAATAAGGCATAAGAGTTAGAGTTGAAGAATCCTGAGCCAAATTTTCACGATCACAAGGTGCATATGACTTAGGGTAAAATAATAGAGTAGATGAGAAATACAATTTTAATTCTTACCTTAATTGAAAATAAGTTTTTGATTAAAGACTAAGTTTAGGAATGACTAAGTTTAATAATCCTATGACTTATAGATTACTTGAAATTTTACATTGATACTTCAAATATTTTTTCTTCAAAATGTTTTAAAAAAATACTAACAATTCATTTCTTTTTCTTCATGGATTTTGTGCGTGCAATCCACTGAAAACCCTCACGAGACAAAACTCGTCCTCTAGGGGTAACCTAGAGGTTTAACGGCTTATTGCACGTGCTAAGTGCAACCGTGATTTCTATGAAAGTGAGTTAGATTTGATCAATTTAGTTTTTCTTTTCTCTTTGTTTTGCTTGAGGACCAGCAAAAGATAAGTGTGGGTGTGTGTTTGGACACATATATAGCATAAATATTATTACATTACTATATATATTCGATAATGAATACTGCAAATAACTTGTCTTAATGTCCTAATTCATGCAGGGTATGATAGCGAGAAGATAATCATGAAATTTATCCAATTAAATTTAAAAGTTCAAAAGAAAGGGGATTGATTTAAATTCAAAGGTTCTAGAAGCTATCTTATTTGAAACTAGATATATCAGATAAGATAATATCATCTAATTTCAAGGAAAAAATGAATTGTTTGAAGACCCTATCTGTTTTGCTGAAGAAAGTGAATATCTTATCAATTTTAGAAGATAAATAGAAAATCAAAGAGGATAAATGGATAGAGAGAAGATCAACGGATGAGATGACGCAATTTAGATTCAGATGCAGGCTGGATATAGTTTAGCATTTTAATCATAACTTTTGCTACTGAAACTCAAATCTAATGATTCAAAATGGTACAGAAAGAAGAAGTAAAGGGTTACAATTCTTTTGTTGATCACTCATTCCAATTCTATCATTTGATAAGTGATATTCAGCAATAAACATGCCAACAAGCTGCAGATCAGAATTGAATTTCTGGGTAAATCAAATTATGTTTGGAGATAAGGGAAGAATTCAAATTCAGAAATATACAGCTCTTCCTATCTTCATACGTGTTCTATCCCTCTGATTTTCTCCTATAAATACCCTCATACCTCAAAGGCAGAAAGGTCACCACTTTAGAGAGGCAGAAAGGGCACCACTTCAAAGAGAGATTTAATTTAGATTTTCTTTCTTCTTCAATGTAATTTTTAATTTTATTTTTCTTTTAGGCTAGAGAGAGTTACATGATCAAAAGAGAGGAAAAGTTATTGTAGAGTGACACTATTGTAATCTTTTCTTCAAGAAGCTTATATTCAAGGTGACAATTAATGGAGATTTTTCACTTTTTCTCATTGTGCTCGATCTCGCCGAAGCCCTGCTTTCAATATTCTTTTCTGTTTGCATTGCTTACTTCATGTTGAGGTAAGTCTTTATTATGATTCAACGATAGAGGTAAATACTCTTTTTTGTTTTTTCTGATTTTTTCATCAACACTTTTCTTTACGTTTTTTTGTTTCTTTTTCTTTTATAATTAAAATAACAACACCACCACCATCTCTTCTTCTACCATCTTCTTCTTAACTTAACATTTTTATTTTCTTTGTATAAACTGAGAAGATAAGTATTAACTAGTTTTAATAAATTAAAAGAGAGAAACTTACACAATACTTCCATCGCTGTCCCTCCCTGTGGATACGTCCCATTAGCCCTAGGCTACACGGTAGAATTAAGGACCTATCACTGTTCCTAAAATCTTTATTTTCCTATACAGGTTTGGCTCGATCACAGATCCACACCGCTAGCAGGAGAAAGGTCTCGTGCCTGTTCCTACTCCACATGGAGAAATCATGTGGTTGCACCCTGACCTTGTGAAAAGCTAACAATGGACTACTATTACCAACAGAAAGTCCAAAGGCAAGGCAAAATCTTCACCTTGCAATGTGGTATGCGCTTCCTCCCGGGAAGCGTAGACTGATGTTCCCCCACTAACCGACTCAGAAGAGGAGACAATCGTCCTTGCCGCAGAGCTGAATGCACTGCTCGTGACCGAAACTCATTCGGGTCAGTCGTATTTGAAGAACTATGACAACATGTTGGCAAATCCACCTAAACCCACCCCTGAACCGACCAAACAATCTATGAAGCAGCCTGTGGAGAAACAAAAGGAGATTTGGTATGCCAAGGCCCTCCCGGAGGATAAAGCAGAAGGAACTTCAACACGTTACTACTTCGATGTCCTGGCTCAAATAGCAACATCCTGGCCAGGATCACCTTTTACAAGCTCCTGAGACTGTCAAAGTCAACCAGAGAAGCTTTGAGAGAAGCTTTAGCTGATGCTGAGGTCTTCATGGTCCGGATTCCGGCTGAACCACAGGAGGAAGATGAAGAAGACTGCCCCCATGCTCTCAACATGCCCCCTGCATCACCTTCACACCAGACGACATGCAGGTTAAGAAAAAACATGATAGGCCTCTGTACTTCACAGGGTACATTAGATCGTTTGACGTGAGCCGCATTCAGGTAGATCCAGGATCAGCATTGAGCATTATGCCCCGCCGAGTCATGTAGCACTTGGGGATCCCCACTCACCGATTGACCGCCACCCAAACCACCATTTATGATTTCAATGCCAATAATACGTGCCCAACGGAAAAGATTAAACTTAAATGTCAGATTGGGACCTAAGATCTGAAGTGACGTGCCACGTAATTGACGCCGACACTTCATACAATTTGCTGCTGGGACGGCCGTAGATTCATTGCAACTCCATCGTCCCTTCTACTCTCCATCAAATCATGAAGTATATTGATGGAGATAGAAAAGTTTGAACGTTGATAGCCGAAAGGCATCCGCTCAAGGGGGTAGAGAACTAGTCCATGGATTCCCTCCTATACCAAGATTCTCTAGAGATAAATAAGAATTCCCAGCCAGAGGAACCGGACTCTGGTAACAAAGCTGACATTGAACCAGAGGCAGAGGAAGAATGTCTTTGGGAGCTGAATCCACTTGTAATGAGCATTAATAAGCTCGATGACAATAACATCGCCAATGATGTAGGGGAGTGGTATATTAATGTAGAATTAGATTTAGCTTACCTTTCTATGTTTGCTTCTGATTCTGTGCCATCAGATACTAGTACTGATGTAGGTGATGACCCCTGGTTGGCAATAGATGCCTTGACATCATTACATGTATCAGTGAGGTCATCTCTCATGGTATATCAAGGCATCAATGAAGCGCAAGGATCTTTATTCAAGGTCCCAGCAAGATGCAAAAGTCAAAAATCGATCATCTTCAGAAGAATCGAGTCCGAATTAATGACTCACAAAGACTCAGAAAGCGAGAATGAGCCTCATCAATTCTCTCATTATGAGCCAAATATACTCAAATTATGGAGAACATAAGGTATGACCTGACAAATGGTCCTGACTTAAACTTTGGCAAAGGAAGAAGAACACTGCTTCGATCCTCCGTTCCAAAAGGAAAATCCCCTGATTATTATCATCGTACTCGCAGGGGGTTGGGCTACGTGTCAACTCCAATCCCGTCAGCCTCTGAGTAAGAAGAGTCATTATACCATAATCATTCATCAGGCACGTCATCGTGGGAGTCAGATGTCAGTGTTGGCAGCATTTTAAAAGAACTTTCGATAAACATGGTTTCAACAAGCCACCCGGAAGATGGAGATGAAGAAATAATCCAGTCGGATACATGTCCTTGAATCAAATACCTAAATACTCTCTGGGATATTCACTTTGAACAACGCGAACTACCTACAGAGGATAAGGTTACCCAGATCAATCTGGAAGATGAGGCTAATCCTAAGCCCATCTTTATAAGCGAAAGCTTATCACCCTCCGAGAAAGAAGATCTAATATCTCTTGTGTGAGAGCATATAGATGTTTTCGTTTAGAATTATGAAGACATGCCTGAGCTTGATCATCAAGTGGCTATGCATCGCTTCAACATCAATCTGGATGCGAAGCCCGTTAAACAACAACATCGAGGGATCCACCCGAAGATAATGGAAGCAATACAGTCGGAAGTCAAGAAGCTTATAGACTCCAGTTTTATCAGGGAGGAACAACACCCTGATTGGGTAGCCAATATCGTCCTCATCACCAAGAAGAATGGGAAGATCCGGGTTTCTATTGACTTCCGTTATCTAAATGAGGCATGTCCTAAAGATGAGTTCCCCCTTCCAATCACGGATGTCATGATCGACAACACGTGTGGGTTCGAACGGATGTCTGTCATGGACGGACTCTCGGGATACGATCAAATTAAAATATACCCTGACAATGAGAAGCATACATCTTTTAGGACACCATTGGGGTATATTGTCATACTATTATACCTTTCGGACTGAAGAACACGGGGACAACATATTAGAGAGCTATGAATGCAATTTTTCATGAGCATCTATGCAAAACAGTGAAATTTTATGTTGACGACAATGCAGTAAAAAGCTGTACCAGAGACGACCACATAGCAGATCTGAAGACAGTATTCGACATCATACGGGCGCATCAATTGAAGATGAATCCCATCAAATCCTTCCTAGGGGTATCCAGCGGTAAATTCTTAGGGTTTGTTGTTACATCCAAAGGAATCCACCTCGACCCAGAGAAAGTCCGTGCTGACTAGGAGATGTAACATCCAAAAAGTCTTAGAGAGCTTTGAGGATTGCAAGGGCGGCTGGCGTATATACAGAGGTTTATCTCAAATCTCTCAGGATGATGCCAACCCTTCACCAAATTGATGAAGAAAGGTGTTTCATTCATTTGGGATGATACGTGCCAACAAGCGTTTGAGAAAATCAAGCGGTACCTCACGCATCCACCCATCCTTACAGCTCCGATGTCAGAAAAATCTTTCCTGATATACGTACGAGCAATGGATTATTCTTTAGGAGCGCTACTAGCCCAGAATAATGATCAAAGGCATGAACAGGCAATCTACTACTTGGGTAGAACTATGATCGGAGTTGAACATCGGTACAGTCTGATCGAAAAAGAATGCATGGTATTTACCATCCAGAAGATGCGACACTACTTGGTAGGCCAAACCATATATGTCATATCAAAAGTCAATCCTTTAAGATTGCTTATGACAAAGCCATCATCATTGAATGTTCGATTGGCAAAATGTGGCATGTTGCTCTCCCAATATGAGATGCAATTCCTGCCACAAAAAGCTGTGAAGGGACAGGCGGTGGCAGATTTTTCTGGCTGAGCCTGCAGATCTAAGGGTGACCAAACTTTATGAAGATCTCCCAGATGAGGTCACTGAAGTTTGCTTGACCCAGACATCTTTTGAAGGACAGGTGTGGCAACTCTTCTTTGATGGCACATCGAGAACAGTCCCGCGAGGAAATATCGTAGCAGGAGTGGGGATAGTACTTGTCTCCCTACAAAACTACTTAATTCCTCGTGCATTTTTATTAACTGAGCCATGTTTCAACAATGTAGCGGAATACAATGCTCTCTTGATCGGGATGCAAATCACCGATGAGATTGGCGTTAAAAATCTCGAAGCATACGGTGACTCAAAGCTCATCGTTAATCAAGTTCACAGGAAGTACGAGGTCAGACATGAATACTTAGTACCCTAACATGACGCAATTGTTTACATAGCAGAGAGGTTCAAAAGCTTCTACATCAAGAAACTTCTACATCGATCATGTACCTTGCCAGAAAAATGTGCATGCACTGGCATCTTTCGCTGCTTCCTTGGCTCTTCCAGCCAGAGCAGCAGAGAAAATACTTGTCTACAACCATGACTTGTATTGTCCGAGATTCGCTTTTGAAGACCACCAAAAGCCGACAAGAGATCTTCAACTCAAAGAAGCTTTAGAGACTTCAGCAGGTCCAGAGCTCAGGGATTGGTGATTCGCGTACATCGACTACACATTATACAGCATTTTGCCTGATGACCCTAAAGAGGCGGCTGCCATTAGAAGGAAAGCCCCTAAATTCTACTACAATACGATCACAAGAACACTGTATCACCGATTGAATGATGGAATCCTCTTCCGCTGCCGTCATATAAAGAGGCATAGGAAATAGTCAAAGAGGCTCATGACGGCATGTGCGGAGCTCAACAACCTGGTCCAAAACTTTGGGATCAACTCCGAAGACTCAGATATATTGGCCAAAGATGATCCCTGACGCCATCGCTTATGCTAAGCGCCACGCTTGTCAGATCCATGGTGACTTCATTTATCAGGCACCAGGACATCTTCGCCCTACAACTTCTCCTTGGCCATTTGAATGTGGGGAATGGATGTGGTTGGTCCTATCAGTCCACCGTCATCCAAAGAATATCAGTTTATCCTAGCTATAACCGATTACTTCTCTAAATCGACTGAAGCTATCCCCTTAAGGGAGGTAAAGACTTCTGATGTGATCAAATTCATTAAATATCACATGGTCTATCGCTTTGGTGTGCCACGACAGATTGTCTATGATAATGGGCCTTAGTTGTTAGCCAAGCCTTTCAGAGATTCTGCGACAAGTTCAGGATCCAGAGTGTGTTCTCAACGGCATACTATCTAACTGCTAATGGCCTTGCAGAGGCTTTCAACAAGACCATTGGGAAACTTCTCAAGAAATTTGTCTCAAAGAGCTAACGCGAGTAGGATGATAAATTAGGTGAACGCTTATAGGCTTGTCGCATGACGTGAGGACCCCGACGAAGGTTACACCGTTCTTTTTGGTATACAGGTGTAAAGTCATACTTTCACTAGAGATCCAGACCCCATCTCTACACGTCACCTTAACAACGGAGATGACAAATGAAGAGAAGCATCGACTGTGACTCTAGGAGCTGGAGGCTTTAGACGATAAACGCCTGCAAACTTAACAGCAAATCGAGCTCTATCAAGCTCGAATTACTAGAGCCTTCAACAAGAAAGTTGAGCGGATTTTCAAGAAAGGTGACCTTGTCTTAGCTGTCAGAAGAACCATGGTGATGACACATAAGACAAAATGAAAGTTTCGGCCCAAATGGGATGGATCATTTATAGTGGAGTCAGTCTACTCAAATGGAGTATACCGCGTTATAACCCCAGGCGACGATGTGCTCATAATGCCAATCAACGGCAGATTCTTAAAGAAGTATTATCCTTAAAAGGATTTTTCCTATGATCAGGTTAACATTACACCTCTGATCAAAACTACTAGATCTAAAATGTTTGAAAGAGTGCCAAAGAAAAGCTTCTTTCTTCCTTCACTGGGTCACATAACAGTCGATCCGTGTTGAGTCGATCGAACGTTGGTTTCATCATGATGCATGATGTAAACATTGAAGAAAAACAAAGTGTGAAACTTCAGTTTTAACCCTATTACTCTTCTTTAGTTTATCTATGAACATCCGACGCCTCTAATGGCTAATGATAGAGGAAAATGTTGGCTTTTAAGTCCAACATCAGTCCTGACAACTCATCATGCTGAGGGGAATAGCATTGCTAGCCCAACTCTTTAGTAAAGGTATACTAAATCCGTTGACAGTTGAGGATTTGCTAAAAATCCTAAGGGATTTGATCCTGTCCTCTCCTCTAAAATCTCTTACCAATTCTTACCCACGGAATGGTAGGACCACAAAAATACCTGTATCCCAGATGAAATGAATAGAGACTTGTCACGTTAACAATAAACCTCTGGCAAGCCATTTCTGTTTTAATCCCTAGTGGTGTCAGTCAAGATAACATTAAACCTCTTACAATAAGGCCTAATCAGAATCAATGTTTATCACGTTAAATAATAGACCTCTGACAATTCATGCTATTTTGCACCAAAATTCCCTACTAATTCCCTCCTATGCAATGGTAGGTCCACAAGCTCAATCACTCCTAAGTTAACACTACCCGTCTAACAGTGAAAAGTTTCAATACTCTCCAGCGAGTATGAACGTCACTTGTCAATTCTCGTCAATTGAATGATAAGTCCTCAAATTTGCGCATTTCGCAAAACAAACCCTTGTCAAGTTAACACTACACCTCTGACATTCCAAACTTCACTTGTCAATTCTCGTTAATAGAATGATAAGCCCTCAAAATTGTTCATATCGCAAAACAAACCCTTGTCAAGTTAACACTACACTTCTGACATTCCAAACTTCATTAGTCAATTCTCGTTAATAGAATGACAAGTCCTCAAAATTGCTTATAACGCAAAATAAACTATTGTCAAGTTAATATCACACCTCTGACAAATTACTATCAAGATTAACACTATACCTCTGACAGTGATTAAGTTCCTGCCAAGTTCAATATTAAATCTATGACAGTCACTTTTCCTCAGGCTTCCATATCAAAGCTAGATGAGCGATGCTAAGCTTAACATCACACCTCTAGCATCCAGTTCATTGTTAAGCTCAAAAATACACCTATGACAAAGACTTTTCCTCAGGCTTCCATATCAAAGCTGAGATGAGTGATGTTAAGTTTAACACCACACCTCTGACATCCAGTTCATTGTTAAGTTCAAAAATACACCTATGATGATGACTTTTCCTTAAACTTTCGTATCGAAGTCGAGATGGCTAGTGCTAAGTTGAAAATTACACTTCTAGCATTATCTCCACTGTCAAGTTCAATACTACACCTATTACAGTGGTATTTTCAGTTTTTTCAAATGAAACTAAAATTTCTGTGGAGCTAAGTTAAACATCACACCTCTAGCTTACATCTTTGTCAAGTTAATATCACACCTCTGACAAGAATTATTTCAATCCGTTAAGTTAATATTACAACTCTAACGGTAAAAACTTTCCTAGATCCCCATCGGGTCTAATCTTACTTGTTATTCTCATCAACAAAATGGCAGGTCCACTTAAAATCACTGTTAGATTAATATCATACTTGTAACAATGTTTCCATCAATCCCCAGCTGAGTCTTTATTACGTTAAAATTAAGCCTCTGATAAAGACTTAGTCATAATCCTCTGCGGGGTGACAATTTTGCTTGTCATTCTCATCTATAGATTGGAAAGTCCACAAATTCACTATTCCACTCCTGTCAAGTTAATATTACACAGATAACAGTAATCTTAGAATTCCTTAAATGGAATTTCTTTAACTTTGACTTGCTAAGTTAAAATGTTAAATTTCTAGCAAATCAAAGAAAATCACTTTTGCCTATCTGATTTTCAAAAAAAAAAGGAAGTCAAGACATGTAAGAAGACAGAAAAAGTGTCACTTTCATTGATATTCAAAAATATGAAATTGATACAAAACACTCTCTTATACAATAAGATTGAGTGTTACAATAAACGAGTACAAAGAAGTCCCTCTTGCTCAGTAAAAGGCTGCACTCTCTCCTCAAAATATTGAAGATACACGAAGCTCGTCCTCTTGACTGTGACCGGGAATAATGGATCAACTTTCTCTCCTCTTGAGAACAATGGTATTTCTTGATGTCGAAATGAAAGGGAGCATTCTGATTTCACCCGACCAACTGGTGCGAAGGTCTTCGCAAGGCCGTAATCCTTCGCTTAATGGCAAGCTCCACCACCAAAAAGTCATTCAATGAGCATGAGTTTTTCGTCGCTATCACTTCTTTGAGTGAGATTGGTGAAGGGAGGATCCGAGATCGTACTGGCGACGTCCTCTTTCTTGTGACCTTCAAATGCGCCATACTTACTGTGACCAAGAAGGATCCGAGACATTACTAGTGCATCATATCCAATAAGGCCTTGATGTGTGTCAATAACTGCGCGAATCTTCCTCGCTCTTAGACAAAAGCTCTGACTTCACGAGTGCTCGCTAATAACAAGTTGGCCGATCCAAATATTCTCCTATAAACCCGACAAAAACGCTGGAACCAGCACCATCGATATGGCCAAGACTTGTAAGGAACAAAAACCCAAGGGTTAAAATTCTGTAAAGACAGAAAACAGGAAGCCAGGTGCACAAACACAGGGCTGAAGTCATGAATCCCAGACCCAAATCTCACGGATGCAGGGATAGAAAATATGGATTCAAACGCAGTCTGATATTAGACTCGAGTCTGATACGTGAGACACGAGCATATATCAAAGACGAAGACGCGGGTCTTAAAGCTGCCTGAAGTGACTTCAAGACGCAGAGTTTGCCACACTTGCATCTGAGACGCAAAGTTTGCTACATCCGTTTTCAGATATCTCAAAAGAGACTTAAAATTTTCTAAGTCAAGAACCCCAAACGCGAGCTTCATATACAAAACTCGCGTTTCATGTCTCCAAACACAGAGTTCACCACACTCACGTCTGAAATACTTGAGACTTAGACTTTGAAGTCAATAGGCCCGCGTTTCATCAAATAATGCGAAAGGCGTGTTTGCAGAGCATGGACACATGAATCTCAATGAAAGAGATTTCAAGAAGGGATCAAGACAAAATCTCTTCATGTCTGGTGATGGCAGAACTCCAAGAAACCAAGATCTATCATGGCAAAAAGTCATTTCCTACCTGAAGAAAAGTTCTCAAGATGTTGGACTTCATTCGCCAAGGCACAGTTATAAAAGCACTTAAAGCAAGGCTTTTTGAAATCACTTAACAGTGGTAATCTTTGAAGAAGATTCAAAGCAAGCATTAGAGCTTTGGGTTCTTTTTGTTCCTCAAAACACATACCCTTGAAGGGAAGATGGACAATCAAGAAGGAGTTCTTTAGAGCATATACTCGCGAAGAAAAATAGTCAAGATGAATGATTGTTAAGAGGCTATGGCCTATTTATATGCTCGCTAAATGGCTTATAATTAATGGCATAAAAATTAAAGCCATTCTTAAAAGTCAAAACTAACAACCTTAATTTCTACGCGAATATCAAATCCAATATGGATGAGACACGTGGATTTTTGCTCCGGGATACCCCAAAGACACAAGTCCCCAACCATCAATGCCGACTTAACATTAGAAGATCCAACAAAATCTTCAAGTCGGATTGCATGCAACGCTTTGAAGACTGCGTCCAGAAGTTCGCATTCTTTCACAAACTCGAAGGCTGCGTCTTGAAGTCCGAGTTCTTTCACAAGCCTGTAGGCCATGTTCCCTTTATCAAATTGAAGAACGCTGGCCTACATTCCTCTCAATGATCAAGAACCGCATCCTCTCGGTGAGCCAGAGCCGCGTCCTCTCAGTGATCCAGAACTGTGTCCTCTCAGCGAGCCAGAGCCGCGTTTCTCTCAACAGTTCAGAATCGTTTCTCTCTTGATAAATCAGATCTGCGTCTCCACTACAAATGAGAGCTGTGTCCATTCACAAACTCAGTGCTTCCTGAGTTTCTTTTCTATCATTCATGGCCGCGTCTTAACAAAATGACTAAGGACTGCGTTTTCATAATAGTCAAGGATTGCGACTATGAAAGCTGAGTTCATCCACGCAATAAAGAGTCAGACTGATTCTCAAATGCGAAAAAAGAATAAAGACGAGACAAGAATTTAATAACTTTTATTGTTTGAATAAAAAATGATAAAAGTAATACAAACACTCTCTTATTTGACAAATGGAATGTTATTATAAAAAAATAGAAAGATACAAAAGGAAAGTGGGCTAATCTTGCTCCGCCAAAGAATAGATCTGTTACCGGAGGTGCTGCATCTCCTTTCGCGTGCCTTCTCAATTTCAGCCGAAGCTTGAATCCGCAACTCTTCCTCTGATAAGAATCCCTTTGTAGTCAGCTGTGCTTGAAGAGACTCCAACTTAGAAGAATGGGCAGTAAGATCTTCTTGGACCAGTTTCTTGGCAGCTTCCAGCTCTTCCAACCTTTCTCTAGCAGTAGTAAGCTTCTACTCATTCACTTGAATCAAGACTTGTGCCTTGGCAATGGTCGCCCAAGCAGCTATAATGACTTGCTCCGCATTTTTGGTGACGACCAAGAATTCCCTAGAATTGTCGACCAATCTTTGGTAGCTGGCTTGGAAGTTATGAAGATGATGGGCCTTTTCAGCCATTTGCTCCTCCATCTCTTTCCTCTCATGTTCTTGAGCGATGAGGAGTTTATTCAGCATTGATCGAGCCTCGTCCATCGGGCTAACCTTCTCCAGGGTCCTTAGTTCCCTCAGGCATATCCCCATCTATTCGACCAGTATCAGATACGCCCTAGCTTGCTCCGAGCTTCCAGTATGACGGATGTTCTCGATTTAATTCTCAAGAAGCATTTGGGCAAACTCAAAGGAACTTCCCCAAAAAGGACGAATTCGATGCAGGACTTCATGGAGGTAAAGAATTATTGCACTGTCTGATGCGCCAATTCTTCTATGATGTTCGTGACTGGAGATAACCCTGCCAGAGCACTTCTGGATCCCCTTTCCATGATAGTGCGAGTAATGTCCACGGAGATGGGAGCCGACTCAACTTGTGTAGGGAAAAGGCCTACAGTAGGCTCTTTCGACACTGAGGTCGTGGCCAACACCTCCAGAACTATTATTGTGGTAGTTCTATAGCAACGGGGCAGTAACAAACTCTACGGCAGTGGGTTCACCGGCCGAAGCCTAAAATGTTCTGTCCTCTACGCTGATGTTCGCCACGAGATCCTCTACTTGAGTTATCCTAGTACTATCTGCAACCATAACATCAATGTTAGTAATAATAATGAAAGCGAGAGCATATGGCGCGTCTTTGTTCTCCTACCAAGTTGAGGATCGGAAGACGACAAGTCTTTGGACAAGCCACTTGGAGATGAGGGTTCCCCGTGCTCGGTAGTTACACCCTCACTAGGCATCCCGGTAATAAGAACTTCAAGGGCCTCCTGCTGGGCCAGCTCCTGGAATATCTCCTCAATATGAGAAGAAGTTGTGGCTTCGCTACTTATAGCCACCACTGCAGAAGAAATTCAAATGAAATATTAAAACATCTTCCCAACTTGGTGGAGAAACAGTTAAGGAGGATAGAAGAAATACTCTCAGTGGTAGCAATCTCTCCTAACAGTGGAACTATCGCAGGGACGCACACCTGCATCTCTTCCTCTGAAATATGCGAGAATTTTCTGGTATCAGGAAGAGTAGGTTCATCACCGAAGTTGACTTCTTCACCAGAATAATATTCGTGCTCCTAGATGACGAAGATGACAATTGGACCTAGAAAGTCTCAGTGATCCGGGCTTTACCACTAAGAACCATGGTAGTAAGGCTGGGCTCCACAACTCATGAGGTAGGTATCAACACACTGGGAGACCCAGGTTGTTGCACCTCTGCCCGTCTCTCCTTAGCCGAAGAAGTTTCACGTTGAGTTGAAACTCCTGGAATCTCAACTTCAACCGTATCCACCACTTCTTCAGGCCGTTCAGCCCCTTCGGCCATGGTGGATTCGCTAGCAGGTTCTCCCTCTATCAGGATCGCAGGGCCCCTACTGCGCAAGCCTCGAGGATGAAGTGTTGGGGCTACCTCCTCTTCTTCTTCGTCTTCCTTCTCCTAAGCACCAGGAGGGATTACTTCAGGCATCTGGGCTGAAACTTCAACCTCAGATCCTTTCTTAGTCTTCTTCAGGCTGGGCTCACCCTGGAAAGTGGAGGCACGAGGACATTTGGACATAACTTGCCGAATCCTTCTGGAGGGTTGCTTCTCAACCGCTTCTGCCCAAAGACTCCAGCTCTGAAGCTGCTATCAATGTTCGGCGGGCCTCTTTCCTGGACCCTCCCCGTCTCCTTCTCTGCCTTTTGGTACTCGGCCATCCCCCGCATCTGGCAACCCTTGGACCCCACTTTGGCCTTGTACGTGAATTTGATGCCCTTGATACACTAAGTGTTTATTCTAAATCTGGACACCTTATTCGCCATGAAGTACCACGAACAAAAGCCAAAACTGGCATAAGAGTTGGGCGTCTTCTAAGGAAGGGTGAAGACAGCTCTAGTTCCTCCCGCTATGCATTAATACCAGGCCCGGGCACCTTCTAAGAGATTCCCACTAAAGTGAAAGCTTGGATTGGGGTTGCCAGCGTACAGCTGGTTATAACCAAACTATCAGGCGAACTGACAAGGCATATAGGGCTCCAGTGTGGAAGAGTTCCCTTGCCGAAACACCAAGTACTCGGGTCGGATGTTTATTAGCCACCAGAATACGTCAGAGGATAATCGAGTAAAGCATCTGGGCCAACAAGATCTGCAAACTGATCCCCATAAGATGGGTCATGAATCTCAGAAAAGCACCTGTCCAACTGGTAGTTGCTCCCGTTCAGGATCGTCTTTCGGATATATAACATATAATATTGCAGCCAGCCCAAATTCTCCAATCGCTGCACGTAAGGTGTGAAACCCTCGAGGCAGACACAGCCGTCATCAACGAAGGACAATGCATAACGTACCAGGCCATCAGGTACGTGTATGGGAGCTCGACCCTGGGACTAGGAGCCTTGACCAGAAAATGACTGTTAGAATCCGTGACTGGGTGACCCTCTGTATCCACGATTGTTTCTACTTGGCAGAACCTCTTCGCTAACGCGCATAGCCCACTCTGGATCTCAGCCACCATCGCTGGGAGGAGGGCGATGGACTTTCCATAGGTAAGCAGGACCATACACCACATCGGCGACAATCACCTCATGTGGTAGCGTTGGCACTACACATCGCTTTATCCATAGCATAAGAAAACCTACCAACAGAGCCCGGTCAGATATCAGAATTCTGGCTTAATGATGGAAGCTCTCAAAGATTGTGTCTTTTTTGATGGTGTCTTCATTAGACTCGGTGGCGTAGGAACTGGTGGAGGCACTGATTCTTTCAAAAATTT
Organism: Agave tequilana; assembly: GCA_038442645.1. NCBI lineage: Eukaryota > Viridiplantae > Streptophyta > Magnoliopsida > Asparagales > Asparagaceae > Agave > Agave tequilana. The sequence goes on along the minus strand of JAVJIF010015227.1, from coordinate 83,800 downwards.
TCTCATCAGTGCTGGGAGCTAGCCGGGACATTGGGGTAGCCTTGTTCACCCCTGGGAATAGATAAGTTGCCTATGACATCTGCTTGATTCCGCGCTACTCCATCCGGTCACTTGCCTACAAATGTGAAAGTGGCACAACACTTTCTAATACGTCTCGTACACTAGCGGATCACTCTTCTTCAGCAGATGCAGCTCCTCGTTGACGGGATGTACTCCTCATAAGGAGCGTCTCCAATCATCAACCCCGAGACTTCATACATCTCATGAAGGGTGAGCCCCATTTCCCCGACAGGAGTAAAGAATGTATAAGTCTCTGGATTATAACGCAGAAGGTCTCCAAATTCTTCTAAAGCAAATCACACCATTCTGCACCACCAGTTCTTATCAGTAGAATGGACGTAACCGGTGGCACGAAATTCAGAAGGGAAGTCACCCTTCACATCCAAGAATTGTTTGATGAGGGTGGCTGTAAACTGGGGAGTCTCACCCATCGGGTACTCGGTACTGACCAAGCCAGGCTGAAACCCCAGCACACCTCTCTCATGCCCAGTGGTGTAGGCTTCATGGGAACCTATCTTGCCTAGGGAGACTCCAGAGAATGGCTTGACCAAATGCCAATCCATGGTCCAACATACGACGTATGTTGCAGATAGGCCAGAGGATACATCCTCTCTATGTTCAGGAGGAAGAACCTTCTATCACCGATTTGGCGGAGCCATTTGTAGTTCCCGTCATAAAGGGCCACCTCATCCTCTTCAATTGAGTCGCCAAAGAAGAAGTCGGGCTTCCTCAGTAGAATATGGGAATCTGACTCGAACCGACCATCAGAAATGATTTCTCAACAGCATACTGGCATTACTGATCTGACTTCGTTGCTCCTTTGATTTTTCAGTAGTCACAGGAGCAGTCCTCTGGAGAACAAAGATCAGGTTTGGATCAGCACCACCGACGTGTCCAAAATGGCACTTCTTGGACAGAGGATTGGAGGAATATCACACTGTAAAGAGAACAACACAACAGTCAGAATCTAAAAAATGTCCAAGTGTTGAAGCTCAGACGCAAAGTTCATCTCAGATCTGTGTCTAAATGACTAAGATGTGGAGCTCAGCAAAACCTGCCTCTAAAACTTAAAGACTTGAGGCTTACACGAAGCCTGTGTTTGAAACTCTACAACTTAGAAATTTCTCTAAAAGTTAGACTCAGACTGAGACTCAACGAAACCCGCGTCAAACCTCAGAGATGCGAGATTCACATGAAATCCGCATCTGAACTCTAAGTGTTAGAATCAAATGCAAGGTTCAATGAAACCTGCATTTAATAAACAGACACAGACTCAAGCTGATGAAACGAAAGATGCGGAGGTCATCAAACCCATGTCTTGCCTACCAGTACAAGAGCCGCATCTGAATATCAAACGCGAACGTAAGCCTCACATTGACATTTTAATCTAGAAGAGACTTAAGAGTTAAGACAACTCTTTAAGTCTCTTAATGGTTGAAACCAATTCAAATGGTTCTTACCTGAAATGGGGGCTTCTTGTGTGGAAGAACTGACCATTTGGACCTCTGGAGCGACAGCGCTCGAGGACGAATCCACAAGTTTTATTTTTGGGGCCATTTTGACCGTGAGTTTTGTGAGAAGATGAGAGAAAGAAGAAGAAGCTTGAAGCTTTTCTTAAGTTCTGAAAATTCTCGACGCAGAGCTCAGTGGAGAAGAAAAGAGTCTAATCATGACTTTTGAAAGACTGATGTCCTTTTATAGACACAGTGATCCACCAAGATATGTGGCCTGTATCTCGAGACCAATAATCGCCCGACGCGTGGTAAGGCACCTCCAACGCGAACCTCGCATGTTAAGAGAATGGTGTCTCTTCAAGGTCCTCCAACACGTGGCATCGTGCCTTGAACGCGAATCTTGCGTATTAAGGGGAAGGCGTCTATTCAAAATCCGCCAGATACGTGATAATGCACCCAAAATATGAGTCTCGTGTTTCACAGAGTCGCGTATCCCTAGTATAAAGAGGTCCGCATCTCCACCTTAAAGTCTGCATTACTTCAACCAAGTGAAAGCTGCTTCTCCACTTCAATGTTCGCGTCTCCCCGATGAATGAGGGTCACGTTTCTATTTTAGACGAGGTCCGCGTCTCTAAGAAAAATGACCTTTGCACCTACAAGACCCGTGTTCAGTCTTTGCTTCTGTAATCAGTTCAACAGTAAACTTGCAAAAGCAGATGACTATTTCGCCTGATTCAACAGTACACAAACAATCAGTTCAGAGAATCAAGGAGGTCCGGACTGCGTATCCAGACACTCACATCGATCACTTCTGGTGGCTTTAAAGAGTTTAATAGTACACTCATGAAGACCAAAATCTAGACAAGATCAGGCTTAAGATATCTCGGAAGATTACTGATCCAGTCTTGAGAGCTTGCTGCTAGAAGAAAAAATTCAAAGTATTTCAAAACCCCTCCCAGTCAACCGCGGAGTTTTGAAAACTTTAGAGGGGGTTCTGTAGATTATCTAAAAATCACTGAGAATAAGTCATCAAAGAGCAGAGTCTGTACTTCAGATGCAAGGCTAATCAGAGCAATTTATTCAAAGTCAAACGCAAGGTTCAAAGCCCACGTCTCCACTTCATTACAGCACCAAGATGCATGGAGTGAAGTCCACGTCTCCGCTTCACTGCATTAGTCAAAACGCAGAGATTGAAGTCCGCGTCTCCACTTTGCTGTATTGATCAAGACACAGAGCTCAAAGCCTACGTCCCAGCATCACTACAGTACCAAGACGTAGGGGTCGAAGTCCACGTCTCTGCTTCACTACAGTGGCCAAGACGCGGAGCTTGAAGCCCGTGTCTCAGCCATCTATGTAATACCAAGACGTAGAGCTCAAAGCCCGCGTGTTTAGTGAAAGATCACCTAGAGGGGGGGTGAATAGGTGATTATGCTAATCTAGTGAACTCAATGCGGAATTTTAAAAACTTAATGCCAAGCCAAGCAATAATGAATGCACAATATGAAATAGTTGCAAGGCACAAAGTAAAGAGAGAGAGATAGAGAGAGAGTCAATGGATCGAGCACAAACAACAAGATATGTTACGAGATTCGATCACCCAGCTCTACATCCCCGCCTTCGACACACGAAGGATTTCTAATCCACTAGCTAGTCCACAAAGAACTCTCACAAGGAGTACCCAACTCCTCTCTTTACAATCACAACCTCCTCCTTGAGGCAAGCTCCAATCCAACAAAACAATCACCTCACAATCCGAGGGATTAGCACAAAGCAAACACAAGGATCACCTCACAACTTGAGGGATACAACCCAAGGCACAAAGCCAAACAAAGATTGGGTTTTTAATATGGTGGTCTAAACAACAACCACAAACAATTTCTTTCTCCCACACAAAGATCCTATAGGATAAGAAAGTAGATGTTGCTCAAGTGTGGAGAAAACCAATGGAATGGAAATCAAAATCACAAAGAAAAATTCTTGAAAAAACTGAAACCAAGATATAGAAGATGAATCAAAATCTTTTCCCCAAAAACCCTTTTCTTTGATTTTCCAAACCCTAGCAAAAACACCAAATAGATTGTTCAATTTGAATCCAAAAACTTATTTTGATTGCTGTGAAAACACCAGAGAGTAAGAAAAAATTCGCACAAAAATTCTTAGAGAAAAACTCTTTCCAATGGGGTATTTATAGCCCCCAGAAAAATATGACCGTTGGTAGCAGAAAATGCCAGAAATACACTGCCGGTCGACCGGCCGGTCGACCGTCCAACGGTCAAATTCTGCCCGTTGGCAGCTACCGGTCGACCGCCCCGGTCGACCCAAACAAACAGAGAGCTCTGCTCTCTGACCCGGTCGACCCGGACGGTCGACCGTCCCATGTCTGCCAAACGTGCAAAGATCTGTGCACGTCGGTCGACCGACCCGGTCGACGGACTTCAAGCCAAGTCGACTTGTCAGAAGACTAGTCGACTGGTTGAAGCCTGGAACAGAAAACAAGATTAGAAACATGTTTAAAAATTCTTTTATCTTTTCTAAAAATCACCAAAAATAGTTTTATCATTTTGCATTGATATATAAACATGTGGTAAAAAGTTTAGCTCAAATATCAATCAATATGAACTATTTTTGTATCTTATCATTTTTACCAAAAACCAAAAACTGTATTTTCTAAAAATTGGATTTTGAATAGAAAATACGTTTTGTCCAAAACTCTTCCAAATACAAAAACATGATATTTAAACACTTTGAAGCATGATGCATTTGGATAGAAATCTAATATACATGAAACAAATATATATCCATGTTTTTGTCAATAATTCCAAAATATGTTTTGTCAAAAGTACCAAAACATAAAACACATGAATAAGTAAGTCAAAACTAAGTTTGTCTAGGAAATTAAAGTATGCATGTATATAGAACAAATCTTATATACATTAAACCATGTAAACTTGTTTTCATCTATCTATTCATGAAAACCAAGATCGGTTAAACCTAAAACCGAAAAACCGAAAACCAATAATCAAAACATGAAATGTGTGTGTGTTGTGAACTTGAGCATTATCATACTATTCTACTCTTTATAAATTTGGATCTAAACACAAAACTAAACTATGGTACCGATGTCTTCTTGTAGAGCGCAATCTCCAAGCCGACTCGATCCAAAACTCTTTGATCCACCGAGCAAATTCTATATATGATCTTCGACGCTCGGGCTCTTGAATCAACATGTGAAAGCTTCCAAATCATTTTGTTGAAGCTAATCACCAACTAATAACTTGATTAATGATCTGAAACTAAAATCACAAGATTATTAGTACACATAACTACATGAGTTAATCATCATCAAAACTAGAGTGGAAAGCCTTTGGGCCAACAATCTCCCCCTTTTTGATGATGACAAAACTCATGGAGTTATATATGCATGGATTAAAGTTAAGCTTCAAAGAAGCTCCCCCTTAACTCATGCATAAACAAATAAACAATAAATAATATGTAATGAATATCAAACATGAAACATGAAACATGCATATCTATGCATAAATAATAAAAGGTTCTAGATACCAATGAAATGTTTAAAACAAAACATGCTCTAGATACCAATTACAAAACATGCTCTAGATATCAATTAAAATTAAACTAAATTAAACTTAATATATGCAAAACATAAACATGCATATATAAACCCAAAATACTTCTCCCCCTTTTTGTCAATCATCAACAAAGGGGTACAAACCAAACCAAAACAAAATCTTCTCTCTTTTTAATACAAAGAGTCAATCTTCAATAAGGGGTAAAAACAAAACCAAATCAATAAATTTTTCTTCCTCTTTTTGTTCGAACAACGAATCAATAAAAATGATATTTTCCCCCTTTTTTTTGTCTAAAACAAAAACAAAACCAAATAGGGGTGACAATCAATTAAGGTACCAATTGAAAATATGTCAAAGAATAGCCTCTTGATACCAATTGAAAGAAAACAAATAAAAATATTGATACCAATTTTAAACAAAAACATATGAAAATCTTGATACCAATTTGAAATTAAACATAATGGATTTTGAATGTCTAAAACACAAATATTTTGATACCAATTGTAAATATTTTTCATTTTGAACATATGATATCAATTTGAAAATTTCAATCAAAAAGTAAGGGAGTGGGAATCAAATACCAATTGAAAGACAAAATCAAATTTTCTCCCCCTTTATGAAATACCAACTAAAGTAATGCATAGGCTTGATACCAATTTAAAAGTAATTAATTAAAACAAAATTGAAGCTCAAGCTTAGCATAAACACAAACATATATATGTATGGAAAATGGATACCAATTGAAATTGATATTCTAGGAATTAAAAGCATACATACATACAAAACATATATGAGTATACAAGAAATGTCAAGATTGATACCAATTGAAAGAATTCAATGATACCAATTGAAATAACAATAAGATCTAACGTATATCTCATATTACCTAGCCTCCCAATCATGGTTCAAGTTTTAAATGATTTTCATTTTAAAGCATACATGAACATAATCTCCCATCCAACCTCCCATAGAAGGTAGGGGTTTTTAAAAATAGATTTGAAAATGTAGTATGTTTGAAAATCTCTACCATAGTGAAGAATACGAACTAGTTATAGGAAAAACTTTTAAAACTAGTACGAAATCCTTCAAGTAAGGAATAAAACAAAAATTGTTTTTCATGAAACACATGTAAATCACATGATCACTAAACACTCAAAGTTCATAAAGCCCATATCATAGTCTCATGAAAACAAATCATGAGTAAACTAATAAAGTGAGTGTACAAGTATAATGTGACACATATCAACATGAAAGTATTCCATTAAGCTCATATGAAATTCCTTGATAATATAAAATTCATCTAAGATGTGAAATCACCAATTGAAATCATCTTAAAAACATGAAATTCATTATAAATGTGAAATCACCTAGCAAACATGAAATTCATCCAAACGATTTAAACTTCAAGGCATATGTATGTCATGTACAAACTAAAGTATACATACATATCCTAAATATAATGAGTCCACAAGGGTATATGCATGAAGGCACGTGGCTCAAGGATGTATATATATAAATGATAGTTTGGACAAGATGGACATATACATGAAGTTAAAACAACAAAAAAATGATGAATACAAGTCAAATGCAAGAATCATCAAAACTAGACTATACTAGTACATCAAGTGAATACAAATGAGCGTTCAAGCATAAACACATATAAAGGTCTATTTGTAGCTCACTAGTTGTACAAGTATAAATCCTAGTCTTAATGACAACTTATCATTCAATCAAGTAGTCAAAACATGAAGCATGAAACGGGAATCATAACCCAACATGATAAACATCAAAACATGAATTATTAAAAAAAATCATAGTCAACCATATGATTAGCATGACTAAGACATGTGCATTAGGACTATGATTAACATGATAGCTAAAACATAAGGAGAACACAAAATATAGGTCCATACTAAACATGGGTGTCTCAACAACTAATCATGTAAAGCATAGGTATACTAATCATGAGACAATAAAACATGATTCAACAAAACAAAAATCATAAACATCATAAACATCCAAATGGTCGTAATGCATATGCATGTACATTAGATCTAGTGCATACATGTTAGTTTAAACAAGGTGAGAACACTAAATATAGATCCATATAAAACATGGGTGCTCAAGTAACTAAACATGTATAACACTATTCTAATGAGCAAGGCATAAGCATAATGAACAATAAACCATGACATGCTATAAATAGATGAACATGAAAAGCATGCAAATAAAAATTAGGAGTTAGAGATGATACCAAAACCGATGAAGGTGCATCTCTAGTTCTCCAAACCACGGTGGTCCTCCCACCAAATCCCCTTGAGAGTGAAGCATCCAAATGGTTCTCTTTTAAGCTTAGAACGCATCCACCTGAAGGCACCAATACTCTCACGTGATACGAGAGCTCCCACCTACATCAAAAGTCAAGGAGGTGGTTTTGGTACCCATTTTCTTTTGGGTCCATAGGGGTTAGTATCTTTCCTAGCCCAAACAAGATTAGTTGCTAAATTTTCATGAAAAACACGATCATAACAAAATCTAGCAAGGTGACCTTTTCGGCCACAATGTGTACATGTGTACACATGAGCATACATGTGATGGTGGTGACCGTGGAAAGCATGTGTATGCCGTGTAGGGTGTGCATGCAAAGATGGACCTTGTTTCTTGCGAACCAAGGTTTCCAAACGTGAATGATTCAATGTGCATTGGCTCAAAGTGGAGCCCAAACATTCAACACTTTTCTTCAAAACATTTATATCATTTTCAATAGTAGAAGATAAAGTGGAGCATGCAATAGGTGTGCAAGAAGAAGAAGAAGCTATACTAGCATGGCACACATGAGAATCAATTTCAATTTTCAAAGATTCATTTTTCTTTAAAACTAAATCCAATTCTTTTGTAATTAAATCAATTTTATTTTTCAAAACAAGGTTATCTTTAAAAGTAAAATCCAATTTTGAAGATAAAATTTCATTGTGCTTCACATCATCATCACAATCATTTTTGTTTTTCAAAATACTAATCTCATCAAGGGAAAGGTCTAGTTAAGATCTTAGTGAGTCACGTTCACTAGTGATCTCTTCCTTTTCTTGCAAAACCAATTCAAAATTAGAACATAAATCCTTTAATTCATTTTTCAAAACAAGGTTGTCCTCTTTCAAAAGTTTGTGTTTTTCCAATAAATTTTCAAGCTTTTGAGCAAGTTCCAAATTCAATGTTTGAACTTCAAAACAACCATGGCAATAGGAACTAGAGCTATCATCTATTTGAGAATCCGATTGTACCTCAAGGGAGTTATTCCCTTGGACCATGAGGCAATGCTCTTCGGACTTTTTTCTCATAGATCTCCTCATCTTGTTGATAATCCTTGGAAGCTCGGGAGACGTCAATAAGCTCCAAACTGCAAAAGCCGAGTCATAATGATCAAACACCGGTAAAAGATGTTCACTAAGAGATGCTCTAAGTGCTCTAAGTGCTAATGCATTAGCCTTTTTGTGCTTGCTACTATTAGGGAATGATTCCATAGTGGAGGCTTGATAAACTAGATGTCCTAGTCTTTTCAAATGGCTACTCAAATTGGCCTTCCAAGCCTCAAGTCTAATATGGTCAAACATAGGAGGGCTATCCATGAGTGCAAAACTAGATGAGTGCAAATGAAGATGCAAATGAAGATTAGCAAACCAAGATCTCACTCCTAAGTGGTTAAACCTAAATATCAGGAGCACTAGCTCTGATACCAATTGAAAGATCACCTAGAGGGGGGGTGAATAGGTGATTATGCTAATCTAGTGAACTCAATGCGGAATTTAAAAACTTAATGCCAAGCCAAGCAATAATGAATGCACAATATGAAATAGTTGCAAGGCACAAAGTAAAGAGAGAGAGATAGAGAGAGTCAATGATCAAGCGCAAACAATAAGATATGTTACGAGCTTCGAGCACCCAGCTCTACATCCCCGCCTTCGACGCACGAAGGATTTCTAATCCACTAGCTAGTCCACAAAGAACTCTCACAAGGAGTACCCAACTCCTCTCTTTACAATCACAACCTCCTCCTTGAGGCAAGCTCCAATCCAACAAAACAATCACCTCACAATTCGAGGGATTAGCACAAAGCAAACACAAGGATCACCTCACAACTTGAGGGATACAACCCAAGGCACAAAGCCAAACAAAGATTGGGTTTTTTAACTTGGTGGTCTAAACAACAACCACAAACAATTTCTTTCTCCCACACAAAGATCCTATAGAATAAGAACGTAGATGTTGCTCAAGTGTGAAGAAAATCAATGGAATGGAAATCAAAATCACAAAGAAAAATCCTTGGGAAAAACTGAAACCAAGATATAGAAGATGAATCAAAATCTTTTTCCCAAAAACCCTTTTCTTTAATTTTCCAAACCCTAACAAAAACACCAAATAGATTGTTCAATTTGAATCCAAAAACTTCTTTTGATTGCTGTGAAAACACCAGAGAGTAAGGAAAAATTCGCACAAAAATTCTTAGAGAAAAACTCTTTCCAATGGGGTATTTATAGTCCCCAGAAAAATATAGCCGTTGGCAACAGAAAATGCCAGAAATACACTGCCGGTCGACCGGCCGGTCGACCGTCCAACGGTCAAATTCTGCCCGTTGGCAGCTACCGGTCGACCGCCCCGGTCGACCCAAACAAACAGAGAGCTCTGCTCTCTGACCCGGTCGACCCGGACGGTCGACCGTCCCATGTCTGCCAAATGTGCACAGATCTGTGCACGTCAGTCGACCGACCCGGTCGACGGACTTCAAGCCAAGTCGACTTGTCAGAAGACTAGTCGACTGGTTGAAGCCTGGAATAGAAAACAAGATTAGAAACATGTTTAAAAATTCTTTTATCTTTTTTAAAAATCACCAAAAATAGTTTTATCATTTTGCATTGATATATAAACATGTGGTAAAAAGTTTAGCTCAAATATCAATCAATATGAACTATTTTTGTATCTTATCATTTTTACCAAAAACCAAAAACTGTATTTTCTAAAAATTAGATTTTGAATAGAAAATGCGTTTTGTCCAAAACTCTTCCAAATACAAAAACATGATATTTAAATACTTTGAAACATGATGCATATGGATAGAAATCCAATATACATGAAACAAATATATATCCATGTTTTTGTCAATAATTCCAAAATATGTTTTGTCAAAAGTACCAAAACATAAAACACATGAATAAGTAAGTCAAAACTAAGTTTGTCTAGGAAATTAAAGCATGCATGTATATAGAACAAATCATATATACATTAAACCATGTAAGCTTGTTTGATCTATCTATTCATGAAAACCAAGATCGGTTAAACCTAAAACTGAAAAACTGAAAACCAATATTCAAAACATGAAACGTGTGTGTGTTGTGAACTTGAGCATTATCATACTATTCTACTCTTTACAAATTTGGATCTAAACACAAAACTAAACTATGATACCGATGTCTTCTTGTAGAGCGCAATCTCCAAGCCGACTCGATCCAAAACTCTTTGATCCACCGAGCAAATGCTATATATGATCTTCGACGCTCGGGCTCTTGAATCAACATGTGAAAGCTTCCAAATCATCTTGTTGAAGCTAATCACTAACTAATAACTTGATTAATGATCTGAAACTAAAATCACAAGATTATTAGTACACATAACTACATGAGTTAATCATCATCAAAACTAGAGTGGAAAGCCTTTGGGCCAACATTTAGCAGAGTTCGAAGCCCGCGTCTAGCAAGGTTCAAAGTCGGCATCCAACATCACTATAATATAATGCTAAAATGCGAGGCTCGAAGCCCGTGTTTCTACTGCAGAGAAGCCCTGCGTCTCGGTTCTAACTGCCCTCATTACTGGGTCAATTACTGCCCACGTAATGAGGGGAGTTAACCCTCATTATGGAGGGTTTCCAAGGGACAATTTTAAACCTGAAACCCCTATAAATAGCCTAGTTTTCTACTGAAGTGGGGCGAAAAAAATTGGAATCGATCAGACGTTTTTGTTGAACTTTTGGTCAAGGGATTCATTCAGAATTCCAGCTGAGGAATAATAAAGAGTTCATATCTTCTAACAACTTACTGAGTACAAGTTTTTGCCTCAAGTCACTTCGAGATTTCATTGGATAGGAGCTCTGCCACTCCATCCACAGGCCGAAGAGAAGATTCCCAGAACACTGACGTTCACAAGATTCACTTTCCACCACTACATCAAGAACCTAGCATTAAACAAAGAGAAGATTTGAGCTTGAATATCTTCTCTCTCTTGTAATAAGGAATTGTTTGAGATTGTTGTGATCTTTCATTTGAATCAAGGAAATTTTACGACTCATATTCTCAACTCATTTTTCCAGAGCAAACAGTACACACATGTAGAAAGATCACAGGAGAAGTAATTGAAGGTTCCCATTTTGGGACAAATGTTATAAGTAAGAATTCTCCTAATGAGTCTAGGAATGGTTGAAGTTTGTTTTTGGTCATGGGAGGACCTTGAACAGGAAGAAATATTTTTGAGAGAACTTCTTCATCGTCCATGTGGATTTCATCAAGTGTGAGACCATGATAATATGTAGTGCTTTCCCTTTAGACCTAGTAGTCAACTCAATCTCAGTAATTTTGCCAAGGAAAGAGATAAATTCATTTTCATCATCCCTTTCAAAGGTTAAACTTGTGAAAAAGAAGTGGATAAGTGAGGGATAATACCCTTGCTTAGATTCAGTTGAAAAAAGTTCATATAACCCAGATTGTCGAAGGTTAGAGGCAATGTTATAGTCCTAAAAATTTGGGAAGCGGAAAAATCTACTAGGTATTATTGATCGGTCACATATATTGCACATTCATTATCAAATTCTCATACTTATTATATAAAAAACTCTACTTTTAATCATAATTATTGTCTAGTTTATATGCAAGCCCATTGCTAAAGGAAAGGAAAGAGAAACGAGCCCAAAAGCCCATCAAAATTCTGATTTAATTTAGAATTAATTCGAAATCAGAAAATCAGAGCAGATCATGGCAAATTAGAGAAGTTGAAAATCGGTTAAAATAAATCTTCCCAAATCAATCGGTTAAAGGCAAAGATTAAAGACAGTTTCATCAAATCTAGGAGCTAAAACGGTAAAATCAACAAGAGATAAAAGGGAATAACCAAGCGAGGGAGTGCCTCCAACCAGGTATGGCCACCTGGCCACACCACAACTATGAAGATGCGGCAAAGCCGCGTTTTCATGGCTTGTTAGTCTTGTTGGGGAGTGTGTGCTCCCCTATCTTCGTACTCTTCTCCCCATTGGGTTTTGCCTATAAATACTGGTTTTTTAAGAGACCATAGGGAGCGACCATGCAGAGATAGATTTTAGGCGTGTTTTTCATTCTTTTTAGTATAGGTTTTTATTTTCTTTTTATGTAATTTTTTTATTTCTTTGTAAGTATAGGTTAAACTGAGATTCATGTAAGTAAGAGTGAGACTTATGTTGAGAGTGACCCCGATCTAACCTCTTCCTTTCTTTCATCGTTTCTACAAGTAATCAAAGGTAAAATCTTCATGCTTTTCTTGTTTATATGTTCTTCTTCTATTTCAACTTTTCCTATTTTTGGTTTTAATGAATGTCCAAGTGAACCTAGAAACATCAGTGCCACCGATATTTCATGATGATATTCTCTCCTCAAGATTCTATATCATTTCATTCTTGTTCGTTTTGATGATGTAATGCGAATGAGGACTGAGCTCGATCTTATGCGTTATGCGTTGATCGCCTCCGAAGCAAGGTAAAACATGTAAGGGTTCTAGGCAAATCATCAAACAGAGGAGGTAAGTATTTCTTTTAGCTTTTCTTTCTTTTTTTATTCTTTAATTTAGATCACAAACACCATCAACACCCAACTCTTTTATCACTCTTTTCAATTTCTTTATAAATATCCATTTTCTATTTCTCCACCTTCTCAATCTACCACTTTCTTTTAAACTTAACTTTAACTTATTTTTCTTTTTCTTTTAGAGAACTAAAAGAAGATCTTTAACAATTGAATGTAACTTAAAAGAGAACTTGCTAAAAAAGCTTCCATCGCTAGTCCCTCCTTATAGATCACGACCCGCATAGCCACTTGCTATTGCGATAGTATTGAGTACTTGTACTCTTTATTCTAAGCTTTGAAATTCTGTATTTTTGTGTGCATGTAAAACCTCAATCAAATTTTGGCGCCGTTGACGAGAAGGAATGGTAAGTAATTATCTTTTAAAGTTTCTTCTTTGTTCTTGGTGTACAGGTTTAACAACAAGGAAATTTATGGCTACAGTGGACATATAAGTGGCCCTGAACTTTGCTCAAGAAAGCAGAGCCCAGTAGCCCTCAGATTTGTTACATTCTAGTGACAAATTGAGTGAACTACTAACCTGTATTTTTTATAGTTTAGCTGAATTGCAAAGCTAAAATTCTGTAGCTATTTATTTCCTTATTTGTCTTATTTTTTTTTCCTAACCTCAACGATAAAATGATGTTTGTTAAATTCTAAAAACAGTTTAGACTTGCATTTAGGAACGTGTCTCGTTTACATTTTATATTACTGTTGAAGAGTACTTGAGCAAAAGGTACGTATGCATAGCATATAGTTTAGAAAACATTCTTGGGTGATATTTGCTTGTGAATGTTACTTTTCTATATCTTTCACACTTTGCGCAATCAATCTTAAGGGCTTGTCTTATTAACAAGATAAGGTGGGGAAGTCATTACCCTCTCTTAGCCCACAAATAATCTCCTCACTCACTAACCCAAACCTAACTAAAACTGAGTAGATGTTGGCCCTAGGGACATCTCGGACTCATATAGGAGATTGACCTAAAGGGGAAGTTGATTTGAATTTGACTCTTGCCAAATTGGTGTCTAAGGTTGGAGATTGAGGGGTAAAACCCTGAAGGTTGGTGGTTTGACATAATTAGGCTCGTTGCTTAGCTACAGATACCTCCCACTGATCTTTCCCCTACTTGACCAATTAACTTGTGGTCAAATTTTACAATATACCCCCCGTGGACAGTCTAACCAGTTATGAGTCATCTAGGTCTAAGGTCTACCCTAACGTAGGTTGATTTTTTTCTTTTTATTTGTTTGCTTATTTGTTTATTTTTTTGTGTGTGCTTGACATTTCTTGTGTGATATGTCTTATAACAATAATTTTTTCAATTTTAATGGTAATCCATATTTCACCCCATTTAACTCGCATAATTCCAACCAGACTTTTTACAATATGAACCAACCAAATATACTAGGTTGGACTTATCCGAATCAATATAACCCATGCTCCCAATCTTATGACCATAATTTTCAAAATAATTCTAACTCTTCACAGAGTCAATGGGGATTCACCTCTCCCGAGTTCAATTTTCAACCAACTTGTCCTCCTTATTCACCTTGTCCACATTTTCACAATATTTATTTCCCGATTTTGCTTCCTATACTCCTTTTCTAGACCAACTCATTAAAAGAAAATCTGAGCTAGAAAAGAGTATAGAAGCCATGCAGGAGGCCGAACGAAAAATTCAGGCCTTCCCAATTCCATAATATTTCCAAGATTCATACTCAGTTCCGCCTGTAAAAAATAGAAAACCATCAATCTTGAAAATGAGTATGCGTGAGTCCAAGCAATAATCATAAAATCTAATGGACTCATGATTTCACCACAAATTTCAAAACAAAACTTCATCTTTTCAAGTCCAATCGTAACAAAACGATGAACTAATCGGCTATGAAAAGCTGCTTGAAGCCATGACTTATTCTCAAATCACTCATAATTATGACATAAATATATTGGTCAAAACTCTCCATTCCTACCCTTTGACCATTACTGATATCGCTAACCATTCTGTTAGAGCCAAAGAATCATGTTATTTTGAAAAACAAGATTCTGTTTCAGTAAACCCATTTGAATTTATCCAAACTCCAAATTTTGAAAACCATATTGATATTTTGGTAAGTTATCCGTTTCCTAAAATTGAACTTGAGAATGAATATGATATTGCACCTCAACTTGGTAATTCAATTCTACTTGCTGATTCAATACTGCCTCTGGTATCTTCACCTGATTTCAATCCTTCTCCAGAATCCACATTGGATCCTGTACCTGTTGAAATGAAAACTGATACAAATTGAATTTACAACCAATACAAATTTTACATAAAACCAATTTAAAAACAAGAATTTTCTCCCCCTTTATGAAATACTAAAAGAAGCAATGCATAAGATTGTAATAGATACTAATTAAAAATAATTGACATGATGAACTAAATCAAGCTTAGCAAACATAATTTGTGCTTTTTAAAAAATTTTTAAAGACATGTGAAACAAACACAATCAAATCATATATATGTATGTATGGATATACCAATTGAAATATGAGGCATATATAGAAAATACATATGAGTATACAAATATATGAAATATCAATTTTGATACCAATAAAAATATAATGAGGATCAAGTGTATAACTCAAACCTACCACCCTTATCATGCACAAGTTTAAAAGATATTCAAGAAGGGTATACAAGGCATTGTCGCCCATCCAACCGCCCTTAGAAGGTAGGGGTTTTCAAAAATCATGATTTGAAAGTAAATAGGCATAGTTTAGAAACTCTACCATTTGAACAAGAGAAACTAGTTTAAAGATATTTTTAAAAACTAGTAAGAAATCCTTCAAAATATGAAACCAAATCATACATTCCTTAAAAATATGAAAATCACATAATAATTGACACTCAAAGTCTATAAAGTACATATATGCTCATGAAAATAAAGTCATGAGTAAACACTAAATATAGAGTGTAAGAATCATGTAATCAACAAAATCATGAAAATAAGGCATTTAAGCTCAAATCAAATTCCTTTACAAACATGAAAAACATAAAAGTTTAATTTTCATCAAAACAAAACAAACCTCAAGACATATGTATATTTTGTATAAACTAGAGTATACATACTTATCTAAGCATAAATGAGTCCACAACAGTGTATTGCATGAAGGCAAGTGGCTTAACGATGTACATGTATATTTATTAGTTTAGACAAAAGTAACATATATATGAAGCTAACACATTATCATGAAACCATGTGCAAAAATAGAAAATACAAGTGTAAATGAGAGAATCATCAAAACTAGGCTATACAAGTACATGTAATGAGTACAAGTGAGCAATGAAGCACTAACACATAATAACCAAGTGTAGCTCACTACTTGTACAAGTATATACACAAGTTTTAATGAAAACTACATTTAAACAAGTAATCAAAATTATGAAGTACAAAATCAAGCACATAAACCAAAACACCAAACATAAAACCAAAACATAAACAAACAACATATTTCTCCCCCCTTTTGTCATACATCAAAAAGGGATATGTTAGCAAGAAAACTTCCTTATTCAACAACACAAACATTTAGTTCACCACATATATAAGAAAATCCATTCCTAGTCTATTTGATGTAGGTGTGGGCTCTCACATGACGTGAGAGTTGCTAAAAATCCTAATCTAAAAAGATTTTATCCCGTTATATTACCGTAATTCTTTTCTCCTGCTTCTTTTAAAAAAAATGATAGTTACAAAGAAATCCAAACCCAGCATTCCTCCTCCTCCCTTCATCGCTTCTCGAAACTGATCATGACAGAGGAACGTGTTCGAGGCTTGGAGATTGAGGAGCAGGCGAAGGGGATCTATCCAAGTAAGTAAAAAAAAAATTTAAATTTTTATGAATTAAGATTTAGTTTTAAAGTGTCATGATTAGATTATCTTACCAACAATTTTTCCATCGAGATTCTTATCTAAGATTAAATTACTGAACAAGAATCCAATAGTCTATCATATTTAAAATTCTCATATGAAACTTAAATCCCCCTAATATCTAGATAATTGTATGAACTATAAATTTATGATATATCATGTTTAACTTCTGCTTTTCATGAATCTTAGATCTCATCCAAAAATATATAAATAAAATAAATTGTACGAATTAAAAAATATTCAATTAAATCAAAATTACCATGTTTAGATTCTCTTTCCATGGATCGTCCCTTTCATTAACAACATCACCTTTGCTTAAATAAAAATATATAAAAGTAATAAATGATTACCCCAATTAGATTATAGAAAACAAAAGAAAGAAATTCCAGAATATTGAAAAGAAAAAAAAGAATTGGTTTGGATCAAATAAAATGCATCTTAAAAATTTTTCCTTCCAAAAAGAAAAGTTTTAGAACCTAACCCTAATGATCTAAATTAAATACGTAGGATAATCCAGTACATTATTAATGTAGATAAAAATTCAATGTAAATGTAAATATATAAAAAAAAGGGAGTGACTGCCCTCGGCCAAAGGTCGAGAGCAGCTACTGCACAGATCTGCGGGTCTGTGCAGTCAACGAACCCGCACCTGAGTGCAGACCCACACCCGGGCAGGTGCAGGCCCAGTGGCCTGGGCGTCCACTGGGCCAAAACTAAACTTAAACAAAAAAAAAAGGGAAAGGGCCTAGTCAAAGGCCCAGGTCCAGTCAAAAACAAAAAAAAAACATTGGGCCTGCTCTCGCCAGGCCAGGCGAGAGCAGACCCTGGGCCTGGTTTCTGGGCCAGGCCAAAAAAAATAATAATGTATATATATGTATATTGTCTGAAGCCCAATTTCAGAAAGCCCAATTTCAGTCCACCCCAAGTATTGTGAGTTTTAATCCATTGTAACCAGACCCAATTACAAGACAGACCCGTTAAGTTATTGAAAAACAATTTTTTTGGCTAGATATAAATTTGAAACAAATAAGTAAAAATAGTGATAAATATCTAGATAACCCCTAGTACCTACTGAAAAAGTTTGGGATTATTTGCAGCTCATATGGGACTGAACCTCTGCCTTCAAAGTTGAAACCCGCTATTCCAATATTCAGACCCGTTAAGAAAATTTCACATTTTTTACCATTTAAACCCCACAAAACTCAGTAAATAAAATCTAAATAATCTCATGAACACTATACTTCATTATGCAACCTTGTTTAAAGATCTGGATTATCCATATTTGATTTAAAATACTAAATAAATAGAATATCTCATGTAAAATTCGATATATGTAAAATTCGATAAATTCTAATTTGAATATATATTAATGTAGATTTCTTCAATTGGTGTTTGGAAGCGTGAAATCCCAGGTGAGTGTTCTTTTACTCACTATATATATATATATATAATATATATATATATCATTTTGTTTATTTTGGGATGTTTATTGTTGCTATTATTGAATGGTTGATTTAGTAAATTGATTGTTAAATTTTCTAGAATTTAGAAATTTGTTCAGAAAATTATAAGATTACAAATATTGATGTTGCATAAATAGATTATTAATTTTTCTGGATTCACTAAATTACTTTTGATTAGAATTCATTGAATATTTAATAGAAGTAGAAATTATTTAAAATTGTGAAATTGTCATTTATTGGAAATTATTTAAAAGTAGTCAAAATTGTTGGAAATTGCAGAAAAGGAATGTGATACAGAATTGACTATATAATATGAGTGATCATATTGTATTGGATCATAAGAATATTGAAAAAGAGATCATGTTACTATTGTCACTGAGTAAGACATTGTTTTATTGTCACATAGTCATTGTTATTGTTATTGCTCATACCCAGTAACTTAGATGACATAATCATTTGATAACTTACACCTGGGGATGGGGAAATTGATAAAGGAGACGGTGTTGGTATTTTGGGTAGACTTAGGATATAGGTGCGCAGCCAAAATACGGTTCTACTGCATGGTTCTGGGGGATGACTGACACCCCGTATTGTTTATATTGTTATTATTATTGACATATTATTGTTGTTATTGATATTGACTACCTAGCGATAGGACCTGGTTCAGCATCAGGTAATTGGGCCGTGGTTCTGGGTATGTACAGAACCCACCCAAAACATGAATTACCGTCTCCAATTGTCAGTTTCAAATAGCATGACATTAAGAATAAACATACACAAACATATTGACAACATGACACTATCTGGATAAATTATAATTTATAAATGGTTATGTGGTGTATATTACTATGCCTTAACATGGTTCTGGTATGCTAATTATTAGTATGATAAACTATACTTAGCTATGCATGTTGTTGTGACTTTTGCATGTTTCTTTATATTCCCTCTTTTTATTACTCACTTAGGTCACTATTGACGACCCTGAGTTTGCTTACTCAGGTTCTGATCCAGAAACTCTGCAGGAGTAGGAGTACTTCAAGCCCCTTGCTGATCTCCAGTAGACAGATCTTTTCTATCCTCATATGTAAGAGACTTTTTATGGTTATGTTTTTTATAATTTCATTATGTTGTAATAAGTGAAACCTTTGGTGACATTTATATTTGATTTCTTCAAGCTGAAATAATTGATAAATCTTATTTTATTTGAATTAATGTACTGAGACTTAACGTATTTGTCTTGAAAATACGCGCCGACTCTCGTCACGTACCCCTTTTATGTGTATTATGGTTGCGGGACGTGACGGCTTTGTAACCTCAATTGGCTTTGTGTTACCTCTTATGTAGAGGGTTGAGTTGGTGAAGTTGTGTACTCCGGCCTTTGTAAACCAAGTTGTAATTCCTTTATGTAAGGTCCCTTTGTGAAAGATCCCTTATAGGATAGTGAAATCCTTCATAGTGGTAAAGGCGGGAACGTAGAGCGGTGGCTCGAACCTCAGAACAATTCTTTGTGTTTGCAATTGCTTGTGTCTTGCTCTCTATTACTTTTCATTTTTCATACTTGTGTATTGTTCATCTAGCATTCTATAATTGCTTTCATTCCATCACTTTCATTACCGGTCTATACTTATCTCAATAAGAAGGCAATTGAATATCTTAACTCATTATCTAGAGGAATCAAAGAAGAGAAGTTCTAGAGTCCTTCACGGGAAACTCAGCTTTAATTCTTGTTTTGAGTGACCATTTGCAGAATTCATCATAAGTGATTTTAAAATTGCATTTGATTAGCAAAACACCTATCACCCCCTCTAGGTGTATTTTCCTGCTTTGATTACTTGAACACTATAATAAATTAAAGAATTAAAATACGATAATTGGACGCTTTTAAAATGGTTTAGACATTGGCATTTAGGCATGTGTCAAATTCAATTCCAATATACTGTATTATATTTTGTTATAGTGATCTGGACTGAGATGTATATATGGTTATTGCATATAACATAGGACAAACACAATAGTGATTTGCTCAATTTGTGTTATATTCTTGTCAATATTGCACACTTGTACGAACTGAAATTAAGGGCAAAACCTAATACAAGATAAGGTAGGGAGTTCATCACCCTTCCTTAGCCCAAAATCACCTCCCCACTCACACAACCCAAGCCCTAATCTAAAAATTGACAGACGTCGGCCCCTAGGGACTTCTCAGACTCATTAAGAGTTTGACCGATGGTGAAACTTATTTGAATCATACTCTTATAAAATCAGTGTCTGATCAGTCACATATATTGCATATATATTGTCACATTACCATGTTTATTATCTAATAAATTATATTAATAAGTCTTATTTTTATTTAATAATATGCAGGCCCATTGCTAAAAGAGAGAGAAGAGAAACGAGCCTAAAAGCACATCAAAATTTTGATTTAATTCAGAATTAATTCAAAATCAGAAAATCAGGGCAGATTAAGGCAAATCAGAGAAGATGAAATCAGTTGAAAATCGGTTAGAATAAATCTTTACAAATCAATTGATTAAAGCCAAAAATCAAAGACAATTTTATCAAATTCAGGAGCTGAAACGGGAACTCTAGAACCAGATAAAAGGAAATTGCTAAACTAGGAGCTGTACCCCCCGGGTGTGGCCACCTCAGGCCGCAAAAATGCGGCCAAAGCCACATTTTCACGGCTTTGTTATGGTTGTGGGGGAGCGTTTGCTCCCCTATCTTTGTACGCTCTCCCCAGCTTGATTTTTCCCTATAAATACTGCATCTGAAAGAGAAGAAGGGACCAGAAATTAGTTTAAATTTTTCTCTTTATTTTTAGGATTTAGGTTCTTTGTTAGATAGTAATGAGAAGTTGTATCTCTGTTTTTAATTCTTAGTTCAGTCCAGATACAAGTGAGAGAGGGAGAAAAAGAGTGATTGTAATCTGAAATTAAAGTGACATCAATAAAGGTTCAAGGCTTCTCTTCTTCTCTAAATCACGGGTATGTGTTATTTCATATACGTGTCTTGTTTTACTTTCATCATAACTAGCTAAATTCGTTTTTCTAGGCTCATTATCATTTCTCTTCAATCCCTCTTGTTTTGAATGATTTTGATGTAAAGAACCAAACGAAATCATATGTATGCCTTAATCTAAGCCTTGCTTCTTTGGAAGTGTTCTTGAAGGCACATGAGGATGGGTTTCTATTTTTAAAATTTTATTTTTTAAAATATCACTTGAACTTGTTTTCATTTCATACTTAAAAGATTACTTGATGACTCTAGATGATTTCTCAAGAATAAGAGTTAAAACTTTTCCAAACAATCTTATTTTCTTTGCTTAAAACTTTTGAAAGTCAAGCTTAAGTTTTTACCTATGATCAAGTTAAGACACTGAGAATTTCAAGAGAAGAACATATCGTTGAGTAGTAAGATAGTGAGCCCAGATCTTTTTTATATATTAAAACAAACAACCAATCAATCTTCAACACTTTTTAAAGATCATCTTTTCTAAAGCGTTCTCTAAGTTTTCAATTTTTCTTTAAAATCACTTCCTTACTCTCCATTTTTTTTTCAACATAAAAAAAAACACTGACACCATTCTTTGCTTTTTATACAAAAACATTGAAAAGCTTTCATCGCATTCCTCCTCTTGGACACGACCCGTTAGCCCTAAGCTAGACGGCAATTCTCACTGCTTTCACTTTCAATCAAATTTTTAGCGCCGTTGCGGGGAGGGAATGGTGTAATTATTTTTTAACAACTTTGGTGTCTTGTTTCAGGGCCATTAAGGAGTCAGATTTAGCCCTCAATCTTTACAGGAGAAAACTTGCTATTTTGTGCCGCTACTCTCGAAAGTAGGAAACAAAATTTCAAGGAATGCAGCGCAAAAGCTTAAAATTTTTTTAGACTACTAAAAACTCTATTTTGCAGGACACATTGCTTTGCAAAAATATAACTTTTGTGTGTTACTTCTACTATATCTGATATTCACACTCCCTATTTTTAATCCAACAGTAATCTGATTGATTGCCAATTGCTTAAAAAAATGTTTAGACTTGCATTCTAGGCATTTGTCTAATTACGTTTCTTTTACAATTACTGTTGAAGATAGCTGGAGACAAGGTACGTATGCATAGCATATAGTTTAAGAAACATTCTTGGGTAATTATTTACTTGTTGAATGTTACTTTTATATATCGTGCACACTTTGCACAATCAATCTTAAGGACAAAACCTAAATCAAGAAAAGGTGGGGAATGAAAATACACCTAGAGGGGGTGAATAGGTGTATGGATAATCTAATGACAAATTATGCAAAATTAGAAACTAATTGTAACACATTATATGTAACCAAATAGTGTAGCCGAATTCCCGGTAAAGGGCTCTAGACTATCTCCTCTGAATTCCTCTAAATAAGAGTTGAGGTGCTATTTGAAGCTCTCTTGGTTCAACACAAGTATGGGCACACACAAACTATAACAAGCATATAAGATATGAACAATATGATGCAATGCAAGATATAAGAGAGAGAGAGAGAGAGAGAGTTAGAGATAGTAGATCAATCGCAAACACTAAGATATATTTCGAGGTTCGAGCCACTGTTCTACGTCCCTTCCTTCACACAGAAGGATTTTCACTATATGTCCACACAGGACCTCCCACACCGGGAACCTCCACCAAGGATTTGGCAAATACAACTAGGAGTACACAACTCCTCTCTTCAACAACACAACCTCTACACAAGAGGCAAAACACAACAACTATCACCTCTACACTTAAAGGGATAGGCACAAAGCCAAGACTACAACCTCAATCACCTCTACACTAAGAGGGATAGGCACAAAGCCAAGACTACAACCTCAATCACCTCTACACTAAGAGGGATACCAACAAACTCAAAAACTCCTCCACAATCACCTCTATACAAGAGGGATACCAACAAACTCAAAGTAAAGAGATTACAACACTTGGTGATCCCAATAGACCATAGATAACCTTGGTGATCACAAAGACGGCAAACCAATTTTCCTCACAAAATAAGATCCTATAGATAGGGTAGATAGATAGCTCAAGTGTGAGAAAACAAAGTGTTTGGAATGAAAAAAATAGAGAAAAACACTTGGGAAAATTACAAGATAGATATTGAAATGTGGATCAAAAACCAATTCCCAAAGACTCTTTCTTTGATTTTTCCAACACTTTAAAGCAAATAAAGATAAATCTTTTGACACAAAAACTCTTCTAAAAAACTTACAGTTAAACACTTGTAAAGATGGAAAAAATTGCTCTTAAAATTCTTGATGAAAACAGCCCAATGGATGGGTATTTATAACCCACTCTAAAAACTAGCCGTTGGCAATCTGGAAAAGCCAGATTTGCCCTTCCAGTCGACCGGCCAACGGTCATATTTCTGACCGTTGTGCCTCTGGTCGACCGCCAGGTCAACCAGCCAGCACCCGAGAGTTGGGTGCTTTCAGTCGGTCGACCGTGCGTTCTACCAGCCGAGTTGGCTAGCCATGTTCACGTTCTCGTGCACATCGGTCGGCCGGTCCGGTCGACCGACCCTGGTCGGGTCGACCGGTCGGGTCGACCGGTCCGGTCGACCGTCCGCTGATCTGACTTGGATTTTTGGAACTGAAAAACTTGGTTAATTCAAATAAATCCCATAAATACACATAAATTCCACAAAAATAAGTTCTTGTAAGATCTTTGAATAACAAATATCGTGACTAAAATTCAACACATATTACAAACAATTTGAATCATTTTTGTGATATAGAAATTTGGCCATTAACAAAAATCGTATTTTCCAAAAATCAAACTTTGAAATGGAAAACCGTTTTCTCCAAAACTCATATGGATACGAAAACATGATATTGAAACTATATTTAAAGCATAGAGTGTATAAATAAAATCCAATACACATGAAAATGGTATATCTATATTTTTGACATGAAATCTAAAACCGGTTAAACCAAAAACCGAACCAATAAACTTGTGTGTGTGTGTGTGTGAACTTGAGCATATCAACACTATCTACCTTTACACATGATCTAAACACAAATTAAACTAAACACAAACTGAAGTCTTCTTATAGAACTCCTTCTCCAGGTCGACTCGATCCAAACTCGATCCAACGAGCTTGACTCCAACCGAGTGCTAGATACGATCTTGACACGCGAGCTCTTGAATCAACACGTGTTAACTCCAAAACTCCTTTGTTGAAGCTAAACACCTACTAAGATCTTTATCAATAACTAAAACTATTTAAACACAAGATCATTAGTAAACTATAACAACATGAGTTAATCATCATCAAAACTAGAGTGATGGGTCTTTGGGCCAATAAATCCCCCCTTTTTGATGATTACAAAACTCATAGAGTTATATATGCATGGATTAAAGTTAAGCTTCATAGAAGCTCCCCCTTAACTCATGCTAGCAATAAACAATAAAGATAGTCAATGAAGTGCATAAACCAAACACAAATATATATGCATAAATAAGGAAATAAATATGCATAAACTCACCAAATTCTTTTCCCTTTTTACATAAACAAGGAAATGAAATAAACATGCATATATAAACTCACCAAATACTTCAACCCCTTTTTGTTAATTCATCAACAAAGTGATGAAGGAAAAACAAGCAATAAAGATATATATGTGATATACATTCATGAAGAGGAGAGACGTAAAGTTAACGCCCCTGCATACATGTATTTATATAAAAAGAGATGACTAGACCCTAACCACATAACGCATAATAAACAATGTATAAGTAGAGATGTTAAGCTCCCCCTATACACGTGTACTACATACCACAGAGAGGTCAATCACTTCAATATAAAAAGTACACCAATATGAATCTATATATAGAGAAGATGTTAAGTTTCTCTTACATATAAGCAATGTATATCAAACAATTATAAAACCTCTTTAAAACAAATTTTGAAATTTTCTTGAAGTTAACAAAATAAATTTTGATATCAATGATACCAATTGAAAATATCTAGTAAATTTTTGATACTAATAGAAAATGAAACATTGTACATTTTTTATACCAATTGAAATATAATGTAAATTTTGATACCAATGGAAAGTAAAAACCAAATTTTTGGGTAAACTCAACTCATTTAGCAATAAGGATACCAAATGGAGAATAATACCAATTTAAGATTATTGATACTAATATTGAAAATATTAGCATATACCAAAATAAAGTATTCTTCATCATGAAGGTGGGATTAAGATACCAATTGAAAATAAAACTGATTAGAAGATAAAACACAAATTTTTCTCCCCCTTTATGAAATACTAACAAAAATAATGCATAAGTTTGTATACAATACCTATTGAAAAATAATTGACATTAAAGACTAAATGAAGCTGAGCATAAACATAATTTATGCTTTAAGTGTAAAGATATTGTAAACACAATCAAATCATATATATGTATGAAAATGAGTATACCAATTAAAATTGATACTATTTAAAATTTTAAGCATACATATATAGGAAAACACATATGAGTATACAACGATAAAAATATCAATTGTGATACCAATTGAAATGTAATGAGAATCAAGTGTATAACTCATACCTACCACCCTATGCATGTACATATTAAATAGATTTTCAATTTTGAGCAAACAAGGCATGGTCGCCCATCCATCCGCCCTTGATGGTAGGGGTTTTCAAAAATATGAAATTTTTGTTGGTCCTGAGATGATGCCAAATGCGAAACTTTCTCTGTTGGCACTTATGGATCTAAACTACAAAGTCAACACAAATACTAAACAAAGAAGGATTAAAGTTAATCAAATAAATAAACTTGCAGTAAAGGAAATCAAATCTCAGAAAAGTTTAGACAAACGCAAACACGAGAGATTTATCCTGGTTCGGTCCTCGTGACCTACATTCAATCCCCAAGCCACCCGCTTGAGATTTTCCTTTATCCTTGATTTTGTACACCCAAAATCACAACCATGCACACCACTTGACAAATCCCCTTTGCCAAATGTGTACACCTTCTCTTCCACCAAGAGAACAAACTCCACCTTCTACAACTGCTTCTACACCAAGAAGACACCCGTGTACAATGATTGCTTTGAGTATTACAACACTTTCCTATAAGCCTTGGTACTGTGTATGAACGTGGACAATGTCTAGTATAGGAGAAAAACTTTAGAGAACTTCACTAGAGAATCAGAATTTGGTGAGGAACTGAAGTGGGAACAGTTTTCAGGATTGGCAGAATTTTTAATCTTAGAAAACTGAAGATTAGGATTGGTGTTTAGCCTTTGGATTAACCACCCTATTTATAGCTGCACTCTAGGGTAAGTTAGGGTAGTTACAGGTGCAATTCAAATGATTGGAACGTTGGAAAACGTTGCACAAAAGACCAGATAATAGAAACTGTCCAACAGTCAGAAACTGCCTATAGTCGACTTGCCTTTTGAGTTAGTCGACTAGACTAGGCAAATTTCCAAAGAGTAGTCGACTAGGTTTGAGTATAAGTCGACTAGGTCAAGATAAGCTCAAGTGACAGGTTTCTGGATAACTGAATCAAGTCGACTGCAACTTCCTTTTAAGTCGACTGGACCAGTGATTAGTCGACTAGGGGCATAGGATTAGTCGACTACAAGGTCTATTAGTCGACTAGGTTTGTCTGTCAAGTCGACTAATAGACAAACAGAGAGTTGGGTATATTTTGGACACATGACTAGTCGGCTAGGGGGTTTGGGTTAGTCGACTACCAAGTGGATTAGTCGACTATAAGGAGTTATAAGTCGACTATATGGACATGATATGTGTGTGTGCATCAAAGCTTTAGACATGCTATTTCACAATTACAAATCATATCGACTCTCTTTGGGACATCTTGATCATGAAGAACTCTTGATTCGTCGTGTGTTAGAGCTCCAAATGAAATGCTTCACAAAAGTCTTCACCAAAATAAGTTCCAACATTCTTCCCCTTTTTGATGATGACACGTTGTGTGCACATATGCTCCCCCTGCAGAAAATAGGTTATATTTTCCTCCCTCTGCAGAAATTGGGTTATAACAGATAGAGAAATACTTTGTTCTCCCCCTGCAACAAATATATCATTAACTATATATATATATATATATATATATATATATATATATATATATATATATATATATATATATATATATATATATATAGTGAGTTGATCCCCTAAGAACGGTTCTCACGAATTCATGTGAGAACTTTCACGTGGGCCGTCGGATCTGATAGAGATCTAGTTTTATTTGATTTGATCTATCAGATCCGATGACCCACGTGAAAGTTCTCATAGAAATCTGTGAGAACCGTTCTTAGAGGATCAGCTCCCTATATATATATATATATAATATATATATATATATATATATATATATATATATATATATATATATATATATATATATGTATATGTATGTATGTATGTTCTTAATAACTTTCTTATATGGTACCTGCATGATAAACGTTAGATGGTACCAAACATAAAAGAACATATTAACCTTTAGGAGTCCAAATCCATTTAAAATTTGGTTTCCACCTGTTAGTATACACATAGTTGCAAGAATTACATATATCATGAATGTATGATGCAATATATGTATTTTTATCATGAATACTTAAATTCTTAGGAATCCATATAAACTTTGTCTTAATTCTTTTTGAAACATGATTAGACTTTCTTTTCACAAAAGAATCATATGGATTACTAACATATGAAGATTTTTTAAAATATCCAATAACAAAATGATTATGTGACAATTTTTGAAAAGATAACAAATTATTTAATTTTTCTTTTCCTTGATTGAACTTAGTCACATTTTGCAAAATATCTTCATATTTCTTTTTGAAAACTGAAATATCTTTATCTAAAATAGAAATCCTTTTATTCAAAGACTCACTTTCCTTTTAAGAAAAAGGTTCTCTTTTATAAACTTCTCATTATCATTTTTCAAAGATGATATGACTTTTTCAAACTCATCTGGTTGAGAATTTATAGAAGATATTTGTAAAGCATAACATGAATTTTCATTTAACAATTTTTCATTTTCTTTTGATAAAACTTTATTTTTTTAGTTTTTCATGCTTTAGATCATTAAACAATTCATGAAATGCATCAGAAAGTTTAGTAAATGATACCTCATCATCTTCTATGGCCATGTAACATAGGTTGACACGTTCAGTGGATTCTTCTTCGTCAGAAGATGAGGAATCACTGTTCTCCCATGAGGCTTCATAGTTTTTCTTCTTTCTGAACTTTTTGCTCTTGATTTTACCTTTATTTTTGAGCAATCGGCAATCCATCTTCATATGACCTGGTTTATTGCAATTAAAGCATTTAAATTTACCTTGCTTTAGAAATCTCCTGAATTTCTTTGAAAGCATTGCCATCTCCTCTTCATCGTCATTTGAATCGTCCGTGTCGGAGGATACATGGAAGGCAAGTTCTTTCTTCTTTGAGTGGTGTTGTCGTTCATCCTTCTTTCTTTCTTCTAACTGCACTTCATATGCCATTAGATTACCGATTAGGTTTTCTAATGTCATAGTTGAGAGATCATTCGCCTCTTCAATAGCGGTTGTCTTCTTCTCCCATTCTGGTGTGAGTGCACGAAGGATCTTACGAACTCTTTCAACTTGGGTGTTGTCCTTTCCAAGGGATGCTAATGAATTGGTAATGTCGGTGAATCTTGTAACCATTTCGGATATGATTTCATTCTCCTCCATTTTGAATAATTCAAACCTGAAGAGTATGCCATATTTGATGTGCAAAAGTGGCTGTTGACACTCTGTTGAACTCTTCTTTGGTTAATGCACAAAACAAGGCATTCATCGCTTTGGCGTCAAGGTTCGCATTCTTCTTTGGTCATCACTCCAAGCGCTGTAGTTGGTTGTTGGTTTGGTGTACGATGCTTCAACGATGTTCCAAAGTTCACAGTTGAGCGATTGCAAGTAGATCTTCATTCTATACTTCCAATAGTTGTAGTTGGATCCGTCAAATAGCGGTGGACGTTGTGTAGAATGTCCTTCTTTAAATTGGGATGTCGAAAACTCCGTTGCCATCCTTGTTGTTGACTAGGTATGCAGGGCTTGTATGCCGGTTCAGTGACGAAGGATACCAAATGTAAGACCTGCTCTGATACAAATTGTTGGTCCCGAGATGATGCCAAATGCGAAACTTTCTCTTTGGCACTTATGGATCTAAACTACAAAGTCAACACAAATACTAAACAAAGAAGGATTAAAGTTAATCAAATAAATAAACTTGCAGTAAAGGAAATCAAATCTCAAAAAGTTTAGACAAACGCAAACATGAGAGATTTATCTTGGTTCGGTCCTCGTGACCTACATCCAGTCCCCAAGCCACCCGCTTGAGATTTTCCTTTATCCTTGATTTTGTACACCCAAAATCACAACCATGCACACCACTTGACAAATTCCCTTTGCCAAATGTGTACACCTTCTCTTCCACCAAGAGAACAAACTCCACCTTGTACAACTGCTTCTACACTAAGAAGACACCCGTGTACAATGATTGCTTTGAGTATTACAACACTTTCCTATAAGCCTTGGTACTGTGTATGAACGTGGACAAGTTCTAGTATAGGAGAAAAACTTCAGAGAACTTCACTAGAGAATCAGAATTTGGTGAAGAACTGAAGTGGGAACAGTTTTCAGGATTGACAGAATTTTTGATCTTAGAAAACTGAAGATTAGGATTGGTGTTTGGCCTTTGGATTAACCATCCTATTTATAGCTGCACTCTAGGGTAAGTTAGGGTAGTTACAGGTGCAATTCAAATGATTGGAACGTTGGAAAATGTTGCACAAAAGACCAGATAACAGAAACTGTCCAACAGTCAGAAACTGCCTATAGTCGACTTGCCTTTTGAGTTAGTCGACTAGACTAGACAAATTTCCGAAGAGTAGTCGACTAGGTTTGAGTATAAGTCGACTAGGTCAAGATAAGCTCAAGTGACAGGTTTCTAGATAACTGAATCAAGTCGACTGCAACTTCCTTTTAAGTCGACTGGACCAGTGATTAGTCGACTAGGGGCATAGGATTAGTCGACTACAAGGTCTATTAGTCGACTAGGTTTGTCTGTTAAGTCGACTAATGGACAAACAGAGAGTTGGGTATATTTTGGACACATGACTAGTCGACTAGGGGGTTTGGGTTAGTCGACTACCAAGTGGATTAGTCGACTATAAGGAGATATAAGTCAACTATATAGACATGATATGTGTGTGTGCATCAAGGCTTTTGACATGCTATTTCACAATTACAAATCATATCAACTCTCTTTGGGACATCTTGATCATGAAGAACTCTTGATTCGTCGTGTGTTAGAGCTCCAAATGAAATGCTTCACAAAAGTCTTCATCAAAACAAGTTCCAACATTTTTTTTAATATAATTTGAAAACTCTACCAAGTAAAGAATATGAACTTGTTTAAGATAATTTGAAATAACTAGTTATAAATTCTTCAAAACATGAAATCAAATCATATATTTCATGAAGCATGCAGTTTACACAAAATTGACACTCAAGATATATAAAGCTCAACAAAGTACTCATAAAATAAAGTAATGAGTAAATACAAATAATGTGAGAGTTCAAGAGTCATGTGAAAAGCATAATCATGGAAATAGGCAATGAAGCTCATATGAAATTCCTTCTCAAAAACATCAAAATCATCAAAACTAAATAAGCTTCAAGGTATATGAATGTTTTGTCTAAGCTAGAAGTATACATACATATCCCAAACACAAATGAATCCATAATAAAAATTTACATGAAAAGCAAGTGACTCAAGGGTATACATGTATATCCAATAGTTTTAGACAAATTAATATATACATGAAGCTAAACATATTTTTATGAAAACATGCACAAAAAATAGGGAATACAAGTTGAAATGTAAGAATCATCAAAACTAGGCTATACAAGTACATCTAATGGGTCTAAATGAGTAATATAGCACAAACAGATAATAATCAATTTTTGGCTCACTAGTTGTACAAGTATATACACAAGTTTAATGAAAACTACATCTAAACATGTAATCAAAACATGAAGCATAAAATAAAACGTAAACCAATATGATCATTATGGTAAATGCACTTATTTTAGAGTTATGATATACATAATAGTTAAACTAAATTGAGAACACAAAAATATAAGTCCATAAAAATATGAGTGTATCTCAAATACTACATATGTATATCACAAGTCTAATAAGCATGGCATTTAACATATAATCATGAAAAATCAAAACATGCTAAAAATTAATAATATGAAAGCATGTAAACTAAATAGGTTAGAGACAGTTACCAAAGCCATTAGGGCTAATTTCTAAATCTCCAAACCATGGTGGTCCTCCCACCAAACTTTTCTTGAAAGTAATGCATCCAAAATTATCACCATTTAGCTCGGAACGCATCCACCATCAAGGCACCATTACTCTCACGTCAAACGAGAGCCTACACCTACATTAAATACAATAGAGGTGAATTTTGGTACCCATGTCTTGTTGGGTCCATGGGCGTTAGCACCTTTCCTAACCCAAACCAATTTATTTACAAAATTTGAATTGTTAATCCTATCATAACAAAATCTTGCAAGATGGCCTTTACGTCCACAATGTGTACAAGTATACACATGAGCATACCTAGTGTCATGTGTGTGAATATGAGAAGCATGTATATGCCGTGATTTGTGTGCTTGCATATGAGGAGCATGTTTCTTGCGAAACATGGATTCCAAACATGTGTGGTTTATGGCACATTGGCTCAAAGTGGAGCCCAAACATCTGCACTTTTCTTCAACACACGTATATCATTTTTAATACTTGAAGTGGAGAATGAACATGTTTGTTAATAGAAGATGAATTTATAGTAGTATGACTAACATGGGAAGACAAATCATTTTTCAAAGATTTATTTTCATTTGAAACTAAATCCAAATTCGTTGAAATTAGAGCAATTTTATTTTTGAAAGTTTCATTCTCTTTTAAAGTAAAATCAAGTTTTGAAGATAGAACCTCTTTTTTCTTCAAAATTTCATCACAATTATTTTTACTTTTTAAAATTTTGTTTTCATTAAGGGTCTGTTTGGATTTAAGGAATTGGTGTGAAGTGAGGAAGTAGGAAGTAAGATTATTTCCTTTAGGAAAAAGGGAAATGAGTAGTAAATTTTCTGGTGTTTGGATGGTTGTTGGGAAGTGTGGTTTGGAAAATGTTTTGTCGTTTCCGGTGTTTGGATGGTAATGAAAAGTGGAAATGGAAAAGTTGACCACAAAGTTGACCGCAAAATAATATTAAAATAAAAATTAATTAAGAAAAATAAAAAATAGATTGTAATTAGAATGCAAGTGAGATTTACATGACCACAAAATTAACTGTTTTATGCTATAACTTATTATAAATGAGATTTACATGACCACAAAATTAACTGTAGCACTCTGGAAGTGAGAAAATGGTTGTGTAAAAGAGAGATGAAAAAGGGAAAATGGGGTTTTCTTATTTTCCTTTTCCGGTGTTTAGATAGATAGGGAAATGAGCAATTATACTTCCCCACTTCCTCACTTCACTCGGATTCCTTACATCCAAACACGCCCTTAGGGCAAGATTAAGTTTGGATTTCAATGAGTCCCTTTCAATTGAAATCTCATCCCTCTCTTGCAAAATAATATCAAGTTTAGAAAATGAATTTTTATTTTCTTCTTTTAATGCAAAATTTTTTTCAAAAGTTTATATTTTTCTAACAAGTTTTCACAAACAATAGATAGTTCTTCATTTAATGCATCTGCATTCATGTTATCATAAGAAGAACTAGAATTATCATCTAGTTGAGTATCTGAATGTACCTCAAGAGAGTCATTTCCTTGGACCATGTAGCAAGTTTGGTCGGACTCATCTCCACTAGATTCCTCCACATATTTCGTCGTTTGAAGTTTGGGAGAGGTCAAAGTGTTCCACACTATAAAAGCGGAATCATAATGAGAAACAGTCATAAGATAATCTTTACTTAATGTTTGTTTTAATGCATCTAGGGCGTGGCTTCTATATGCTTGTTATTACCAAGATAAGATTTCTTGTTAGTAGCAAGGTAAACATATATTCCTAGGGTTTTTAAATAGGCACTCATTCTAAGCTTCCATATGTCGATATTAGAAACATCAAACATAGGAGGGGCAAGGTAATCCATGAATGTGTGTAAACAAATATGTGTGCAAATGCAATATTAGATTAGCTAACCAAGATCTCACTCCTAGGTAGTTAAACCTAATATCAGGAGTATAGGCTTTGATACCAATTGAAAATACACCTAGAGGGGGGGGAATAGGTTTATAGGTAATCTAATGACAAATGATGTGGAATTAAAAACTAATTGCAACACACTATGTGTAACCAAAGAGTGTAGCCGAATTCCTGATAAAGGGCTCTAGACTATCTCCTCTAAATTCCTCTAAATAAGAGTTGAGGTGCTATTTGAAACTCTCTTTGTTCAACACAAGTATGGGCACACAAACAATACCAAGCATATAAGATATGAACAATATGATGCAATGCATGATATAAGAGAGAGAGTTAATACCAAGATATGTTTTGAGGTTCGAGCCACTGCTCTATGTCCCTACCTTCACAAAGAAAGATTTCCACTATATGTCCACATAGAACCTCCCACACAGCGAACCTCCACCGAGAATTTGGCAAATACAAAATAGGAGTATACAACTCCTCTCTTCAATAACACAACCTCTACACAAGAGGCAAGGCACAATAACTATCACCTCTATACTTAGAGGGATAGGCACAAAGCTAAGACTACAACCTCAATCGCCTTTACACTAAGAGAGATACCACCGAACACAAAAATTCCTCCACAATCACCTCTACGCAAGAGGGATACCAACAAACTCAAAGCAAAAAGATTACAACACTTGGTGATCCCAATAAACCACAAACAACCTTGGTGATCACAAAGACCACAAATCAATTTTCCTCACAAAATAAGATCCTGTAGATAGATAGATAGATAGCTCAAGTGTGAGAAAACAAAGTGTTTGGAATGAAAATAACAAAGAAAAAACTTTAAAAAATCACAAGATAGATATTAAATGAAGATCAAAAACTAATTCCCAAAGACTCTTTTTCTTTAATTTTTCCAACACTTGCACAAAAACTCTTTTAAAAAACTTATTATTAAACATTTATAAAGATGGAAAAAATTGCTCTTAAAATTATTGATGAAAACAGCCCAATGGATGGGTATTTATAACCCACTCTAAATACTAGCCGTTGGCAATCTGGAAAAGCCAGATTTGCCCTTCCGGTCGACCGGCTGACCGTTGTGCGTTCGATCGACTGTGATTACTTATCAATTTTAAATATTTATTGTCACATTCTCATATTTATTTTTAATAATACTCTATTATTTGATCTATTTTTGCTTTGTGATGTGCAGACTTTTATAAAAAGGAGAAAAAATAGGAAAAAATCCCAACAAGCCTAAAAAGCCCAATAAATTCAGAAGATTTGAGGCAATCATATTTGGAGATTGAAAGGAAAATCTAATTAAATTTGTGATTGAAAAATCAATTATTCTCCAAGTAAAAGAGAGGATATTCTCAGTATATTTAGGGCTTAAATCCAAATTCTGAGAATATACCATTTGAATATATGGCAAGATAGAGTCATAGAAGGAAACTTTAAAAGTCTACAATTATTCGAATTCAGCCTAAGCATCATTTAGTAATTTGATTATAACTTTCATTATATATATGCAAATCTAATGATTCAAGATACTTCAGAAAGAAGACTGAAAGGGCTACAACGTTTCAGTTGACTACTATTTTCGTTTCAATCATTTGATAAGGCATATTCAGCCATCAATATGATAGCTAGCTGCAGCCCAACTCAATTAAATTTTCAATCAAGAGAAGAAAAGAATATTCTCAGTATATTTACAGTTCAACTTCAAAATTCAGGGAATATACCTTTTGTTGAGTTAGTATTTTGATGAGTCACCACCCCAGACTTCCTCCTATAAATACCCTAGCAGAGGCATGAGCAGAGATATCTCATATTCGAAGTAGAGATAGATTTTAGGCCAGTTTTTTATTCTTTTTAGTGTAGGTTTTTATATTATCTTTTATGTAATTTTTACTTTTCTTTATGTAACAGAGAGGAGAGAAAAATTTCATGAAAGAATGAGAGCAAGCATGTACTGAGGGTGACTCTGGTGTAAGTAAGTTTTTTCTTTCATTGTTATTTGAATCGAATCGAAGTTTCTTTTTATTCTTTACTCTTGTTTTCATTTACTTTCCTCTGATGTGTTGCAATCCAAGTGAATCTGATAGCCTCGAGACTGCTTCTCCATTGCAAGTGCCCTTGATGGCCTATGGTGATGAACAACCATTCTTTTATTAGTTTAGCTACCTTTTATTCATAGTGTAGATTGGGAATGGGAAAGATCCTACACGCCATACTTGATCACCTTCAATGACTTGGTAAGTCGTAGCTACGGATCCGAGGTATATGAGCACTGAAGAGGTAAGTAATTTTTAGGTTAAACTTTCTTTTTTTTCTTTTACTTTTTAGTTTAGATCACCAACACCACAATCTCACAACTCTTTTGTCACTCTTTTCAATTTCTTTGTATATATCTATTTTCTATTTTCTCCACCTTCTCAATCTACTACTTTCTTTCTAACTTAACTTTAATCTATTTTCCTTTTCTTTTAAAGAACTAAAAGAAGATCTTTAACTATTGATTGTAACTTAAAAGAGAACTTGCTAAAAAAACTTCCATCGCTAGTCCCTCCTTATTCATTACGACCCGCATAACTACTTGCTATAGCGGTAGAATTAAGCACCTTGCACTACTGTTATAAAGTTCTAAAATTTTGTATTTTTGTATGCAGGTAAAACCTCAATCAAATTTTAGCACCATTGCCGGGGAGGGACGGTAAGTTTTTTCTTTTTAGATTTACATTTTTATTAACTTTCTTCTTTGTTCTTGGTATACAGATTTAACAACAAGGAAATTTATACTGCAGTGGACATATAAGTGGCCCTGGACTCTGCTCTAGGAAGCAGAGCTCAAAAGCCCTCATATTTGCTACATTCTAATGGCAATCTGAGTGAACTACTAACCTGCATTTTTGCAGGTTGGCTGAATTGCAAAGCTAAAATTCTGTAACTATTTATTTCCTTGTTGTCTCACTGTACATATTTTCTAACCTCAAGAGTAAAATGATGTTTATTAAATGGTAAAAATGGTTTAGACTTTGCATTTAGGCACATATCTAATTCATTTATATTTTAAATTACTGTTGAAGCGTGTTGGAGCAAAAGGTATGTATGCATAACATATAGTTTAGGAAACATTCTTGGGTGATACTTGCTTGTGAATGTTACTTTTCAATATCTTGCACACATTGCACTAAATTGATTTAAAGGCTTGTCCTATAAACAAGATAAGATGGGAAAGTCATTACCCTCCCTTATCCCACAAACCATCTCCTCACTCACTAATCAGCCTAACTAAAACTGAGTAGACATTGGCCCTAGGAACGTCTCAGGCTCATATAAGAGACTGACCTAAGGGAAAAGTTGATTTGAATTTGACTCTTGCCAAATCGGTGTCTAAGGTTGGGGATTGAGGAGCGAAACCCCGAAGGTTGGTCGTTTGGTGTAATTAGGCCTATTGCTTAGGCACGGATACCTCCCACCAATCTTACCCCTAACTGGCCGATTAACTTGTGGTCAGATTCAGCAATATACCCCCCGTGGACAGTCTAACTAGTTAGGAGTCGTCTAGGTCTAAGATCTACCCTAACTTAGGTTAGATTTTTCTTTTTTTGTTTGCTTATTTATTTGTTTTTCTTTGTTTATGTTTGACATTTCTTGTATGATATGCCTTACAACAATAATTTTTCCAATTTTAATGGTAATCATTGTTACACCCCGATCTCTTTTTCGAATATTACCAGCCTGACATATCATAACTTTAACCAACCTAATGTGTCGGATTAGTCTTATCCGAATTAATAGAACCCATCCCCTAATCTTATGACCATAATTACCAAATTAATTCAAACTCTTCACAGAGTCAATGGGGACTCACTGTTCGGAAGGATTAATTGTATTGAGAAAGGGTTTAGAGTAAACCGTTGATGTCCGTGTACCGATGATTAAGAACTTCGAATGTATATGCAGGTTCACTTTACTCCTTTCGAATCACCGTTCGTAGCATAAGCTCGAACGGGTCGTATCCGCAGGGCGAGTTAGAAATAGAAGCATTCAAGGTCTTTATATTGAAATCTTCGAGAAGAAAAAACGAAAATTATTCTTTGTTTTAAGAAATGAAAAGCAAAACGATATGAAAAGTGAGTGAAAATCTCTGGTGGTTGTGTAAAGGAAAAGAAGAAACGAAAATAAAGATGGAAG
Source organism: Agave tequilana (assembly GCA_038442645.1). Taxonomy (NCBI): domain Eukaryota; kingdom Viridiplantae; phylum Streptophyta; class Magnoliopsida; order Asparagales; family Asparagaceae; genus Agave; species Agave tequilana. The sequence continues at coordinate 45,996 of JAVJIF010015227.1, read as the reverse complement.
GAAAATGGAGATATTTGAAAAGAGAAAGTTTTCAGAAGAAAGGTTTTTTTTTTTTTTTTAAGTATAATAGAAAGAGAAGCCATGACTAACTAACATTCTAATTTACTAACTTAGTACTCTCGTTGGGTGATGCATGCCTCATATGGATTCATCGGCAATGGTGTGTCTTGCTTTGCCAAGTCCTTGTCTTGTCCCATGTCGAAGGTGTTTCTCATCTAGGCTAATTGCCTCCTTGAATCATTGGCTCTCTAAATAGATTTTCAACAGTGGAATAAGGACGCTCACTCTTAAAGATGCTAAGAAAACATACAAGAGTCATTAGTCCATCAAAGCTATAATAAAGCAAGCATGAAATAAGAAACTTATAATGTAGTCATTGGCATAGTGAAGTGCTCCATCTTCATGTTCCATCAAGGCTCTTGTTCTAAAGAAAAGGCTCTAAGTGGGGCTCACATGAATCATATGGAGGGGGAACATAGCATTTGCAAAGAATAGAAAGCAACTCATCTTCATTGGAGGTAAGATAGACTTGTAGTTTGCAAGACTAAAAAGAAGAACGCATCCAATGAATCATATAAAGTAGCAATCACTCAAGAGTTAGTAGTTAGTAACATTAAAAGTTAGTTAGTCATGTTAATGAATTAGCTAGACATGAAAATAAAGAACAAGTAATTGTTCATTGTAGAAGTTAAATAGAGGAAGGTAAAAGCTTTAAAGAAAATAGTGCACTAGAACAAGAAATGATTGGAAGATTGAAAGCTTGATCCTTGTATTGCGTTATCAGTGTCTCCGATTACAAAGGTCACTCACTCTCACTCACTCTTTTCTGGATTCTAAAAGGAGAAAAAGAAAATTACATTAGAGACTAAAGGAAAATCCTAGAGAAACCCTAACAATTTCTTTATAAACAATGCTCTTTTCTCCTCCCTGATTACAGAGGTCCTAGGGGTCTATTTATAGTCTTCATGAGAAGAAGCCATCCCACTTCAGCCTCTGGATCAAACGCTGAAGTAACGACCAAAAGATTGCCGCGAGTCCGCGGCATATGCCGCGTTTTCGCGGCCGTTTCTTGGCCGCTGCGCTAGCGGATTTTTGTGCCTTTCTGTTGTATCTCGTATCCTCAGTGGATCTTCTAGAAACGGAGAATACGCTTTAGGAACTGTGTAGGTCTGGGCTTTCTTCTTGTGGGCTTCTAATTAATTCTTTAATTCCTCAGAAATCATAATTCTTGGGCCTCCTTCTCCATTAAACATTGGACCTGAAAAAAGAGAGAAAAAGCAATAAAATCAAATATTTATTCAGATAAAGCATAGCATGGTGGTAAAAATGATGCATAAATGAACTTCAATCACTCACCTACCCTGAGTCCAATTTCAACCAACTTGTCCTTCTTATCCATCTTGTCCACAATTTTCACATTATTTATTTCTCGATTTTGCTTCCTATACTCCTTTTCTAGACTAACCCATTGAAGAAATATTTGAACTAGAAAAGAGTATAAAAGCCGTGTAGGAGGCTGAACGAAAATTTCAGGCCTCCCCAATTTCACAATATTTCCCAGATTCATACTCAGTTCCACCAGTTAAAAGTAGAAAACCATCAATCTTAGAAATGAGTATGCGTGACTCCGAGCAACAATCATAAAATCTAATGGATTCACGATTTCACCAGAAATTTCAAAACAAAACTTCACCTTTTCAAGTCCAATCGCAACAAAATAATGAACCAATCGACTATGAAAAGCTGCTTGAAGCCATGATTCAGGCTCAAATCACTCATAATCATGACATAGATATAATGGTCAAAACTTTCCATTCTAATCATTTGACCATTCCTGATGTCGCTAACCATTATTTAGAGCCAAAGAATCATGTTGTTATGATAAACAAGATTCCATTTCAGTACACCCATTTGAACTTGCCCAAACTCTAAATTTTGAAAACCACATTGATATTTTGGCAAGTTATCCCTTTCCTGAATTGAACTTGAGAATGGAAGGATCCTAAATTTCATACGCTTGATTGGAGTTTTTAGGGTTAACTAGCGGCTGACTAAGTGAAATACCCTTTGGTCTTTCACTTAGAGAGCTAGCTAATTGGCTCATCTGCATTTTCAATCTTGATATAGCCTATGAATGGTTGCTCAGTGTTTGTCCCTAATTTTGCATGAAGGCGGCTTGGGACTTCATAAAAGCTTCCATGTTCTCCTCTAATTTGCTGAATTTCTTTTCCATTGGTGAACTTTGGGAAGAGGAAGATGGAGCTTGACTAGGGAAATTTGTTGGATGAGTGGGATGGTGAAAATTATTGAGAAAGTTTGGCATGGGAGAATTATTCTGCGCCCAAGAAAAATTTGGGTGATTTCTCTAACCGGGATTGTATGTTTGCGAGTAAGGATTATGCGGCGGCCGTGAGTAGGCCGCGTTCAGGTGTTCCGGTGGCACATGCTGAGTATAGAAAATAGGGCACTCCTCAAAGACATGGTTCGGCGCCTGATAGTATGAACAATCCGGATTGTGAATTGATGGTGGGTTGATTTGGTTGACATTGGCTGGCTCTTTTGTTTCTAGGGCCTCTATTCTTCTCATTAAGATTACAATCTTAGTTTCTACAGCTATGGATAATTCTAAGGATATGAGCCCTCCTTTTGAAGCTATGGACCTGGAATTACTTGGTTTTCTGAGGCTAGTTCCCATTGCAGGGTTTTCTCAGCTAAATCCTCAAATAAATCCCAACCCTAATTCTCATCCTTTTACAAGAACCCTCCCTGACACATGGTTTCTAACAGGGTTTTCGTTTGATAATCTAAACCATAGTAGAGAATCTGGTACTGACGCCATTTCTCCATACTGTGATGAGGGCAATGAGCTAGGAGACCTTTGAATCGCTCAAAGTATCTCCAAAATGGTTCGCTCGGTTCTTGCCTGAACTGCATGATATTCTTAGGACAGTTTTGTGGATTGGGTAGAATTTCTTCAAGAAGGCCTTGACGAAATCGTCCCACGTTGTAACTGAATCTACCGCCAAACTGTATAACCATTTTTTTAGCTTGGTCCTTTAGGGAAAGGGGATGAAATGTAACCTAACGACATCGTCTCCTAGCTGGGGAATACTCATCATGAGGCACACTTCTTCAAATTTCCTAACAAAGAAGTAATGCGTCCTCCGATTATAAACCATGAAACTTTGGAAGAGTGTTGATGAATTGGGGCTTTAACTCGAAGGTATTACCGTTCGCCTCAGGCAGTTTTATACAAGATGGCAATGAGGTTCTGATCAGGTAAAACCTGTCCTGAAGTGATGTCATCACCGGTTCTGGATGCAAGGGTAGAGAAGTGTTTCTAGTTAATCTTGAAGTTATAGGATCTCTAATCCACTCTTGCATGTAGGACACCGCAAAAAACATAAAGATAACAAACAATTGAAAAGAATAAAAAAACAAATAAAAGAAAGAAAAACAATCACAAAGCCCTAGTCTAAGGTACTTGGACCTAGACGACTCCTAACTGGTCGATTCTCCGGGGGAGGTTGTTGCAGGAACTCAACTACAAGCTAATAGGCTAGGAAAGGGAAAAACTCGGTGGGAGGTATCCGGGCGTGAGCCACTGGCCTTAATTACGCCAATCCACGGAGTTTTCGAGGCTTTGCCTCCCAATCTACTTTCCTTAGACACCAATTTTACAGGAGTATAGTTCTTGCAATTTTTAAAAGTACACCTAGGGGGTGAATAGGTGTACTGCTAATCTAATGAACTAAATGTGAAAATTAAAACTTAATTGCAATAACACTTAATGCAACTAACGAGTGTAGCCGACTTCCCGGTGAAGGGCTCTGGACTAACTCCTCTTGATTCCTCTGAATAAGAGTTGAGGTGCTATATGAAGCTCTCGTGGTTAAGCACAAATGAGGCACACACAAACAAGCCAAGCATATAATATATGAATGAGCAATATGAAATGATGCAAGGCACGATATAAGAGAGAGAGAGAGAGAGTAAGAGTCAATGGATCAAACGCAAACATCAAGATTTGTTTCGAGGTTCGAGCACCTAGCTCTACGTCCCCGCCTTCACACAGAAGGATTTTCACTAACTCGTCCACAAAGGACTCCCACACAGGGAACCTCCACTGAGGATTTGGGGCAATACAATAACCGAGAGTACACAACTCCTCTCTCAATTACAAACACAACCTCTCACTAGAGGCAAGGCACAAAGCCACCAATATCAACCTCACAAATGAGGGATAGGCACAAAGCCAGTACAACCAATCAACTTCTCACTAGAGGGATAGGGCATAAAGCCACCAATCCAAAATCAACCTCTACCCAAGAGGGATAACACAAAGTAGGAGGGTTCACAACTTAGTGATCAAAAGACCACAAACCAAATTTTTTTCCACAAAAACAAAGATCCTATAGAGAGGATAGAATGATATAGCTCAAGTGTGAAAAATCAAGATGTTGGAAAATAAATCACAAGGAAAAATACTTGGAAAACAACTTAGTATTTGATAGAAATGAAGAACAAGGCAAATATCCCAAATCTATATTTTTCTTTGATTTTTTCAACTCTTGAAAACAAATAAAGAATGATCTTTAAAACCAATAAACTCTTTTGAAAACTTGCTTTTATAACACTAGAGAATAGATGAATTTTTTCTCTTGAAAATCTTTTACAAAACCTCTCTCAAATGGTGTATTTATAACCCCTAAAAGAGAATTGCCCGTTGGCTGCTGACTAGGCCAGAATTAGCCTTCCGGTCGACCGGCCGTCGACGGCCAACGGTCAAATTTTTGACCGTTGAGCCTTTCGGTCGACCGCCCGGTCGATCAGGCTCTGAACCAGAGAGCAACGGCTCTCTGGCTGGTTGACCGCCCGGTCGACCGGGGCAACCCGAGAGTGGGTTGCCTTAAGTCGGTCGACCGCACGGTCGACCGGCCAACTGACATGACCTTGTGCACATTCTTGTGCACATCCGGTCGACCACTCCGGTCGACCGGAACGGTCGACCGCCAGAGCCTGGCAGGCTGAGATTAGGGACTGAAAAACTTGATTTTTATTATCCTATTAAATCCTATAAAATCTCTAAAAATCCACAAAATAGTTTTATTATAATACTTTGATATACAAACATGTGTGAAAAAATTCAACACATATTTCAAACAATTTGAACCATTTTTGTGTTATGGAAGTTTTGCCGAAAACCAAAATCTGTATTTTCCAAAACTTGAATTTTTGAATTGAAAATTCGTTTTGTCCAATACTCATCCAAATACAAAAACATGATATTGAAACAACTTGAAGCATGTTGTATATGGATATAATCCAATATACATGAAGGATATATATATATATATATATATATATATATATATATATATATTATATATATATATATATATATATATATATATATATATATCAATGTTTTTGACTTAAAATTCAAAAATATGTTTTGTTAAAATACCAAAACACCAACCTCATGAAATAGACTATCAAACTAAGTTTGTTTAAATAGTTGAAGCATACATGTATATAGAACAAATCTAATATACATTAAACCATGTAAACTTATTGATTCTATCTATTCATGAAAACTAAGATCGGTTAAACCGAAAACCAAAACACGAAACTTAAACAAGTGTGTGTGTTGTGAACTTGAGCATATCACACTATCTAATCTCTTAACAAATGGATCTAAAACATAATCAAAACTATGAACCGAAGTCTTCTTGACGAACTCCGTCTTCAATCCGACTCGATCCAAACGTGATCCACCGAGCTTGACTCCAACGAGTGTTAGATATGAACTTTGACGCTCGGGCTCTTGAATCACCATGTGAAAGCTCCAAAATATCTTTATTGAAGCTAATCACCTACTAATATTTTGGTTAAGTATCTGAAACTAAACATCACAAGATTATTAGTAAACATAACTACATGAGTTATTCATCATCAAAACTAGAGTGGAAGACCTCTGGGCCGACAATCTCCCCCTTTTTGATGATGACAAAACTCATGGAGTTATATATACATGGATTAAAGTTAAGCTTCAAAGAAGCTCCCCCTTAACTCATGCATAGTAATAAACATAAGATATTCAATGAAGCATATAATATTAAACAAAAGTATGCAACAACTAGGAGAGAGAAACATGCATAACACAAACATATGTTAAAAAGAAAAAACTTTCTCCTCCTTTTTGTTTAAACTCTCAAAAACATTTTTCTCATATATTTATTGTTTATTGTAAGATGCAAAATCTCAATATATGCCAAAACACAAATATGCATATATAAACTCAAATACTTCTCTCCTTTTTTGTCAATCATCAACAAAGGGGTCAAAGAAAAATAATATTCTCCCCTTTTTGTCTTAAACAAAAAAATATTAATAAGGGGTTAAATCAAAACAAAAACTTTCTTGATACCAATTGTAAAAAAATATATATATCAATTTAGTGCATCATGATATCAATGAAATATACCAATTGAAAGTACATAATGTGGTACATAAAACAAATGTTTTAATATATACCAATTGTAAGTAAACTAATAGGTAATCTTGATACCAATATGTAAAGATTAGTACCAATTGAAAGTAATTTTTCATTAAAAACATATGATACTAAAAATAATCAATATCATTTTTTAATCATATTTCAACATAAAGTGTGGGAGTAAAATAACAAAACCAATCGAAAGGTGAAATATAAATTTTCTCCCCCTTTATGAAATACCAAATAAAATAAGGCATAAGTTTGTATAAGATACCCATTGAAACATAATCAATTGAAATATAATAGTCATTTGAAATCAAGCTTAGCATAACTAAAATTTGTGCTCAAGGATATAGAGATATAGTAAGCACAAATAAAACATATATATGAGTATACAAAAGAATGTCAATAGTGATACCAATTGAAAAGATCCAATGATACCAATTGAAAACACAATAAGATTAAGTGTATAACTCATATTACCTTCCACCCATTTCATGCACATGTTTAAAATGATTTTCAATAAGAAGCATACAAGGCATGGTCGCCCAACCAATCGCCCTTCAATGGGTAGGGTTTTCAAAAATAGGTTTGAAAATATAGTATGTTTTAAAAGCTCGACCATAATGAAGAATACGAACTAGTTTTAAGAAAAATTTGAAAACTAGTACGAAATCCTTCAAGTAAGGAATAAAATAAAAATATATTTCATAAAACCTGAAAATCACTCAACAATTGACACTCAAAAGATATAAAGCTCATATAGGACTCATGAAAACAAAATCATGAGAAAACCTCAAATAATGTGAGTGTACAAGTTTTGTGTGAAAGACATAGTCATGAAAATAGGCAATAGGCTCAATGTGAAATTCCTTTAAAACATGAAAATCATCAAAACAATTTAATCTTCAAGGCATATGTATGTCTTATATGAACTAAAGAATACATACATATCCAAAAAAAAAACACAGTTGAGTCCATAATAAAGATTTGCATGAAAGGCAAAAAAAACTCTAAAGGGATATACATGTATATCTTAAGCTGACAAAATAGGCATATACTGAAGCTAAACATTTAAACATGAAAAACATGTACAATATGGGAATACAAGTTAAAATGTATGATTCATCAAAACTAGGCTATACTAGTAATCTAATGGGTACAAATGAGCGCTCAAGCACAAACATGTAATAATCTATTTGTGGCTCACTAGTTGTACAAGTATATATCCAAGTCTTAATGAAAACAAACATCTAAACATATATTCAAATCATGAAGCATAGAAATCAAAACAAAAATTCATAAACGTACATATGATCATTATGTACATGCACATGCATAGATCTAGGACATACACATTAGTTAAAAACAAATGTGAGAACACAAAGATATAAATTCATATTAAACATGGGTGTCTCAAATAACTAAACATGTATATAACTAATCTAAATCTCATGGCATATAACATACTAATCATAAAACATCAAAACATGCTAAAAATGAATAATATGAAAGCATGTAAACATAAATGGGAGTTAGAGATCGTTACCAAACCAATAAGGGCAACTCTCCATGTCTCCAAAACAAGGTGGTCCTCCCACCAAACTCCCCTTGAAAGTGATGCATCTAAAATGTCCTCATAAAGCTCGGAACGCATCCACTTCAAGTCACCATTACTCTCACGTCATGCGAGAGCCCACACCTATATCAAAAATAATAGGGGTGGTCTTTGGTACCCATACTCTTTTGGGTCCATGGGGGTTAGTTTCTTTCCTAACCTAAACAAACTTAGTTACTAAATTTACATCATGTATCTTACCATAGCAAAATTTAGCAAGGTGGCCCTTACGTCCACACTGTGTACAAGTGTACACATGAGCATACATAATGTGATGGGTATGAACGTGCGAAGCATGTGTATGCCGTGTATGGTGTGCATGTAAAGATGGAACTTTTTTCTTTTGAAACATAGATTCCAAACGTGTATGGTTTATGGCACAATGGTTCAAAGTGGAGCCCAAACAATCAACACTCTTCTTAAGCATAGATATATCATTTTCAATGTTAGAAGAAGTGGAGCATGCAATATGTGAGCTAGACGGTGAAGCTACACTAGCATGGTAAACATGAGAATCTAAATCAACTTTTAAAGATTTATTTTCATTTAAACAACCTTCTAAATCTTTGAAATCAAATCAATTTTGTTTTTCAAAGAAACATTTTCTTTTACAACAAAATCAAGTTTTAAATACAAGATCTCATTTTTCTTCAAAACATCATTGCAATCATTTTTGGTTTTCAAAATCTCATTTCCTTTAGGGCAAGGTCTAGTTGAGATTTAAGTGAGTCACGTTCACTTGAAATCTCTCCCTTCTCTTGCAAAATCAAATCAAGTTTGAACATAAATTCTTATTTTCTTTATTAAGTTCAAAACTCTTCTTTTTTCAAAAGATTATATTTTTCTGACAATTTTTCACAAACAATGGATAGTTCTTCATTCAAGGCATTGGCATGAATATATTCATTACTAGAAGAACTAGCATCATCATCATCTAATTGAGATTCTGAATATACCTCAAGGGAGTCATTCCCTTGGACCATGTAGCATTGTTGCTCGGATTCTCCACTAGATTCATCCTCCGTTTGGATTGGCAATTGAAGCTTGGAGGAGGTCAACGTGTTCCACACTACAAAGGCGGAATCACAGTTAGAAACAATCATAAGATATTCTTTATTAAGCGTGCTTCTAAGTGCCTCAAGGGCTTGTGCATTGGCCTCTATATGCTTGCTATCACCAAGATAGGATTTCTTGGTAGCGGCAAGGAAAACTTGCAAGCCTAGGGTTTTTAAATACATGGACATCCTAAATTTTCACATGTCAATGTTGGAAACATCAAACATGGGAGGTGACAAGCAATCCATGAGTGTGTGTAAACAATATAAATATGCAAATGTAAATGTAGATTAGCAAAATCAAGATCACACTCCTAAGTGGTTAAACCAAATATCAGGAGCGTAGGCTCTGATACGAATTGAAAGTACACCTAGAGGGGGGGTGAATAGGTGTACCGCTAATCTAATGAACTAAATGCGAAAATTAAAACTTAATTGCAACAACACTTAATGCAACCAACGAGTGTAGCCAAATTCCCGGTGAAGGGCTCTGGACTAACTCCTCTTGATTCCTCTGAATAAGAGTTGAGGTGCTATATGAAGCTCTCGTGGTTAAGCACAAGTGAGGCACACACAAACAAGCCAAGCATATAATATATGAATGAGCAATATGAAATGATGCAAGGCACAATATAAAAGAGAGAGTAAGAGCCAATGGATTAAACGCAAACACCAAGATTTGTTTCGAGGTTCGAGCACCTAGCTCTACGTCCCCGCCTTCACACAGAAGGATATTCACTAACTCGTCCACAAAGGACTCCCACACAGGGAACCTCCACTGAGGATTTGGGGCAATACAATAACCGAGAGTACACAACTCCTCTCTCAATTACAAACACAACCTCTCATTAGAGGCTAGGCACAAAGCCACCAATATCAACCTCACAAATGAGGGATAGGCACAAAGCCAATACAACCAATCAACCTCTCACTAGAGGGATAGGGCACAAAGCCACCACTCCAAAATCAACCTCTACCCACGAGGGATAACACAAAGTAGGAGGGTTCACAACTTAGTGATCAAAATACCATAAACAAATTTTTTTTTCACAAAAATAAAGATCCTATAGAGAGGATAGAATGATATAGCTAAAGTATGGAAAATCAAGATGTTGGAAAAAAAATCACAAGGAAAATACTTGGGAAAACAACTTAGTATTTGATAGAAATGAAGAACAAGGCAAATATCCCAAATCTATATTTTTCTTTGATTTTTTCAACTCTTAAAAACAAATAAAGAATGATCTTTAAAACCAATAAACTCTTTTAAAAACTTGCTTTTAAAACACTAGAGAATAGGTGAATTTTTACTCTTGAAAATCTTTTACAAAACCTCTCTCAAATGGGGTATTTATAACCCCCAAAAGAGATTTGCCCGTTGGCTGCTGACTAGGCCAGAATTGGCCTTCCGGTCGACCGGCCGGTCTACCGGCCAATGGTCAAATTTTTATCGTTGAGCCTTCCGGTCGACCGCCTGGTCGATCGGGCTCTGAACCAGAGAGCAACAGCTCTCTAGCTGGTCGACCGCCCGGTCGACCGGGGCAACCCGAGAGTGGGTTGCCTTTAGTCGATCGACCGCACGGTCGACCGGCCAACAAACACGGCCTTGTGCACATTCTTGTTCACGCTCGGTCGACCGCTCCGCTCGACTGGCTCATGGTCCAGTCGACCAGAATGTTTGACCGCCAGAGCCTGGTAGGCTGAGATTAGGGACTGAAAAACTTGGTTTTTATTATCCTATTAAATCTCATAAAATCTCTAAAAATCCACAAAAATAGTTTTATTATAATACTTTGATATACAAGCATGTGTGAAAAAATTCAACACATATTTCAAACAATTTGAACCATGTTTGTGTTATGGAAGTTTTGCCGAAAAACAAAATCTGTATTTTCCAAATCTTAGATTTTTGAATTGAAAATTCGTTTTGTCCAAACTCATCCAAATACAAAACATGATATTGAAACAACTTGAAGCATGTTGTATATGGATATAATTCAATATACATGAAAGATATATATATATATATATCAATGTTTTTGACTTAAAATCCAAAATATGTTTTGTTAATATACCAAAACACCAACCTCATGAAATAGACTATCAAACTAAGTTTGTTTAAATAGTTGAAGCATACATGTATATAGAACAAATCTAATATATATTAAACAATGTAAACTTGTTGATTCTATCTATTCATGAATACCAAGATCGGTTAGACCAAAAATCGAAAACCAAAACACGAAACTTAAACAAGTGTGTGTGTTATGAACTTGAGCATATCACACTATCTAATCTTTAACAAATGGATCTAAAATATAATCTAAACTATGTACCAAAGTCTTCTTGACGAACTCTGTTTTTAATCTGACTCGATCCAAACGTGATCCACCGAGCTTGACTCCAACGAGTGTTAGATATGAACTTTAACGCTTGGGCTCTTGAATCACCATGTGAAAGCTCCAAAACATCTTTGTTGAAGCTAATCACCTACTAATATCTTGGTTAAGTATCTGAAACTAAACATCACAAGATTATTAGTAAACATAACTACATGAGTTAATCATCATCAAAACTAAGTGGAAGGCCTCCGGGCCAACAATTTTCACCCTCGGTTAATCTCTTAATGAGTCCGAGATGTCCCTAGGGCTAACATCTATCAATTTTTTGTTAGGGCTTGGATTGTGTGAGTGCGCTTGGAGATGATTTTTGGGCTAAGGAAGGGTGATGAAATCCCCACCTTACCTTATTTATTTGGGATTTTGCCATTAATGTCGATTGTGCAAGTGTACAGTATATTCACAACAAGGTAACACTCAAAGCGATAAATCACTCAAAAATGTTGGCCATATTCTATATGAATGCACACGTACCTTTTCTCCAGCACTTTTCAACAAAAATTAAAATGAATTGAAATAGATACGTGCCCTAAATGCAAGAGTCTAATCCAAATTTCAATTAAGCAACAAGTGGATTTATGTTGAGTTTATTACACATGTATAAAGTGAAGCATTCAAGGGAACTAAAAAAATTTGAGAAAGCACTTTGAGCGGTTTTCGGCAACCCTGCAAAAGATCTTTTGTTAGTACTTCAATCGGAGAAATTCATTTTTATATGAATTACCCAAGGGCAAATGAATTCCTCGTGCAATGGTCTCCGGCCACCAATCTTGCTTCTCGTAGTAGTTAGCTCCTTGATACCTCTCCTACACACAAAAACAAAGAGAAATCTTTAGTATTGAACAATAAAACCGTTCCCTCCCCGATAACGGCTCCAAAATTTGATCGGCAAAAAGTAAGCACAAAAATAAGTAAAGAAGTGTGGGTTGATGTTACTGCTTTTGCGATTCTTTCGTAGTAGCAAAGTGGCTATACGGGTCGTATCCACAAGGAGGGAGAGCGATGAAAGCTTGATGCGACTTCTTTGTTGAAGAAAAGAGAAAGTTCTTTATTTCAAATAAAGAATTGGAAAATGAATACAAGTTGGTTTCAAGAATTGTTTTGAATGGTTTGGTGATTTGTAAAAGTGTTTTTCTTAATGGTAAAAACACATGGCTAACTTTCTACTAAGTGCTCCCACTAATCTCTAATTTCTTGAAGATGTAGCCTCACGATGGATCATTAGCAAGCATAACCCTTATGCATAGGAATTATTCACGTGAAAATCGAGTATGTGTTCTTCCTTTAACTTAGTTTTACATGACAAAAACTCAGACATTCCCTTATCAAGATCCAATAGAAGGCGAAAATAAAGGAAGACACAAGTGCACTAACGGTATCGGCAAAGTTAAAAGGAAAATCACTATTTCTAAAGACAAGCAAAGTTTATAGATCATCAAAAACCCGTTAAGCATGAAATATAAGAGAGCTAATACTTGTGGGTAAGTTCGAGTTAGAACCCTCGTCTTAAGATGTCATAGCTCTTGTTTGACACTATTGACTCATTTGGGTTATCAATCAAGGTGTTAGAGAATAGTAGGTTAGCAGTTAGTTAGCCATGAAATGAAAGAGTTAGTTGACATGCTTAAGAAAAGAAACAACAAAAGAGAAGAGGTAAAGAGAGGGAGTATTACACTAAAATAAGAAAGTAAAAGTAAATGGAAAACACAAGTAAATGGAAAGAAGAAAGAGAAATACTACTTTTATTAGTTTGTCACCTTCAAATACAACTTTACACACACTCTCTCTTTCACTCTAATGGCTAACTAAAACTAGAAGAAGAAAGAAACAACAACAACTACAACTCCTAAAACAAGATAATAACAACTCCTAAACTCTGGATATCCCCATCTTTAGAACCCCAGTGGGGTTTTTATAGGCACCAGGGGAAAGGGGGCCAGGGGGACAACCCCTAGCCAAAAGCACGGGCGCGGCTGCGCCCGTACGGCCACATAAACGCGGCCAGGGCCGCATTTCCGCGGCCCTACTAGGGCGGCGCGCACCTGGCTTTCTGCTGCGTTTGATCACATATGTTCCCTATCAGTTGGATCTTCTGGTTTGTTAATTTGATGCATGGGCTGACAAAATCTCCTCCCTAAGGTCAATGACCACTTGGTGGACCTTTAATCACCCATTAAATGGTGATTTAGGGTTTTTTTCATTTGCACACCATGGACCTAGGATCAAGCAAGCAAAGTTTTATTAGCAGAATTTTATATCAAATAAATATGCGAATGTGATAAAAACTATGCAAAATTAGAGACTAATCACCTATGTACCCTTGCCCAAGGGATCACGCCATTCATAGTTCATCCAAACAAGCTTCAAAGAGCTCAACCAACTGAAACTAAATCTGCAGCAATGAACTTAACTAGTTGAGTCATATGAATCTCCTCATCATGATCGTCATGAAAATAACAATTTTTAAGAGATGATTTAGCTCACCAACTTGAGATTCATGCTTCTACACCAACTTTCATGGATTCATCTTGGTTCTTATAGCTGCAAACAACTCAACATCTTCATCAATGTCTTCAGCATCTAAATCGGCTACACGATCACCACCTGTTATCACATCCATTGAGATCCCAAATGATACTGAAGCAAGTATAGATGGTGAAGTAGCATCAACCTCCACCCGATGTGATACATCTTTTGGTCTTCATTCTTTCTACCTGTTGAGAGATGGTAGACTTCAACAATGAAGTCTCATCAAATGTGACATACCTACTCAATATGATCTTCTTATTTTCAGAGTCCTATAGCTTATAGCCTTTCAAATTTCTTTTGACACGTAAAAAAACACAAATCTTTTTACTCGCGGATTCAACTTGTCATCTTTGACTCTAAAGTAGGTCGGACATCCAAATATCTGCAGAAAATTACTATCTTGAGTAGCTCCTCCTGACCAAATATCCAACAAAATTTTACCTCTTAGCGTGGTCGATGACAAACTATTCATGGCATACACCAAAGTCTCAGCCCAAAATGATTTGTCTAATGATGCATTAGAGAACAAATACCGAACCTTCTCCAGTAAGGCACGATTTATTTTCTTAGCAATCCCATCCTTTCAAATTGTTAAGTGCGTCTTCATATCATTGTTCTAGCCAAATTGCAGGAACCGATCCTTGTACTCCCAATATTGGAGCACCTTAATCTTCCTACTTGTCTGGTTTTCCATTATCTTATTTTATTTCACGAACAAATCTAGGACTTCAAATCTTTGTCTCATAGAGTGTGCCCAATAATGCCTAGAACAATCATCAACAAAAGAGATAAAGTACTAATAACCGTCAAGCAATGTAGTTTTGATAAGACCCTAAACATCAATACAAAACTACAACTCAACTCCGGGAGTACACAACTCCACTCTCTCACACATATCTCTTCATGAGAGGTGGGCACAAAGCCAAGAGCAAAGCAAAAGAAAAATAAAAGTTAGTGATCACAAAGATCACAAACTCTTTCTTGGTGATCCCAAAGGATCACAAATAATTTTTCTTACAATACAAAAATTCTAAATATAGATTTGAGATGATAGCTCAAGTATGTGAGAAACCAAAGTGTATTGGAAAAAAAACAACAAAGAAAATACTTGGGAAAAACTTCTAGATAGATATGAAAATGAAGATCAAAACTAAATTTTCAAAGACTTGTTTTCTTTTGATTTTTCAAAAACTTTGAAACAAATAAAGAAAAGAGTTTTGGCACAAAAACTTCTTTAGAAAATTTTATGAAAACACTTAAAAAGATGAGAAATTTTCCTCTTGAAATTCTTGGTGAAAACTGCTTTCAAAGTCTCATTTTTATAGGGGTATGAAAATATAGCCGTTAGAATCCAGAATAGGTCAGAAATGACATGTCGGTCGACCGCCCGGTTGACCGCCAACAGTCGAATTTCCGAACGCTAGGATTGTCGGTCAACCGGTCAGTCGATCGCCCAAGGCATAGTGAACTTTTTTTTCTCACTGTCGGTCGGCCGCCCAGTCCACCGAGGCCAAAACCAGAGAGCTCCCTTCCTGGGTCTGTCGACCGGAGCCAGATCCAGATAGTAGACTCTCTGGACCGGTCGACCGCTGGTTGACCGCTAAAGCCTGTGCACTTCTGTGCACGCCGGTCGACCGGTCGGTCGACCGATCCAGGCTTCGGTCGACCGTTAGCAGTCCAAAAAACCAGGTTTATAGGGTTTGAAATGTTGGCTTTTAATACCTACCATAAAATCACATAAAATCCACAAAAATAAGTTCATGTAAATATTTGAAGTATAAATATCTGTGATTAAAATTCAACACATATTACAAACTATTTGAATTATTTTTGAGGTATGAAAATTTAGCTTTAAACCGAAAACCGTATTTTTCATAAACCTTGGATTTTGAAATAAAAATCTGTTTCTCCGAAACTTGTATAAATACAAAAACATGATATAGAAATACATTTTGAAGTATAGTGTGTATGGATAGAATTCAACACACATGAAAATGAATATATCTATATTTTTGACATTAAATTCAAAACTAAGCTTTGATGAAAACAAAATTTGAAACACTAAACTAGAATCATCAAAATAAGTTTTTCTAGACAATATGAATCATCAATATATATATGGATGAAATTCAATATATATATAAATCAAGTAAATTTTTTTTGATTCTATATATTCATGAAAACTAAAGATATGATCTTGAAAATCCAAAACGGTTAAACCGAAACGAATACACTTTTGAACTTGTGTGTGTGTGTGTGTGTGTGTGTTTACTTGAGCATATCAAGACCATCCTTACACAAACAAAAACTAAACAAACCTAGATACAAGTCCTCTCTTCGATCTTCATCTCTAAGATGACTCGATCCAAACACAATCCATAGAGCTTAACTTCATCCGAGTACTAGATGCGATCTTGACGCACGAGCTCTTGAATCTACATGTGTTAGTGATTGGTTGCTAATGTTGCATATTTAATGTCACATTTTCATACTTATTTTAGAATAAAAGCCTGCATTGTCCTAATTATTTGTTTAATTTATTTGCAGGCCCAATCCTTAAGGAGATGAAGAGAAATGAGCCCAAAAGCCCACCAGAATTCTGAATTAAATCAGAGTTAATTCGTACACATAAAATCAGGGCAAAATCAAGAGGTTGAAACTGGTTGAGAATAATCATCTCAGAATCGATCGGTTAAAGCCAAGAATCCAAGGTCATTTCGTCAGAATCCGGAGCTCAAACGACAAAACCAACAAAGGATAAAGCCAGAAGAAACCACCGGAGAGACCCACCAACAGGGTGTGGCCATCTGGCCACACCCTGGCCGCGGAAACGCGGCTTGGGCCACGTTTCCGCGGCAATCTTGGGGAGTTAGGGGAGCGTGAACTCCCCGACCTCCCCGGGATCTTGGTGGTTGGGTTTTCTGCCTATAAAAGGCCATTATGTGCACTGAAAATGGACGTCAAGGCAGATTTGGATTAGCCTATTTATTCTTTAGCTTAGGTTTTTTTTCTTCTTCTTATATAATTTGTATGTAACTGTAACTTAGAAGAAGATTCATGTAAGTAAGAGAGAGAGGCTGAAGTTGAGAGTGACACCGACGATGTACCCTCCTCCTTTCTTCCATTGTCTCTGCAATATATAAAGTGAATTCCAAAGCAAGTATAACCAAGCTACGTGAGAGCCAGTGATAGTTCATGAAGACGTTCTCCTCTTCCAAGATCCGCATCAATTCGTTCTTCTTATGCTTGACGATATAATGTGCACGGGGACCGAGCTCGAGTTTATGATCTATGCGTTGAACGCCTCCGAAGCAAAAAGGTAGAACTTGCAAAAAGGTTTCCAAGTAAGTCATCACTCAACCTAGGTATTTCTACACTTTTATTTCTTTCTTTTCTTTTACTTCTTTAGTATAGATCTCCAACCATCTCCTCCAACTCTTTCTTCTCCACTTCATTGTACCTACTCGCTTCATTGTTTTCTGATTTTTCCAACTTCTCATTCTTCCACTTTCTTCTAACTTTAATATAACTTTCTTTTTCTTTTTTATTAACTTTAAAAACAGAGAAGAACTTTCGCTTATTTTCATAACGATTTCAATAAAAAAACCGTAAAGCTTCCATCGCAAACCCTCCTTGTGGATCACGACCCGCATAGCCACTTGCTATAGCGGAAGAATTGAGCACTTGCACATATTCTTTCTTAAGTTCTATAATCTCGTATTTTGTGTGCAGGTTTAGCCTCAATCAAATTTTGGCGCCGTTGCCGGGGAGGGTAAAACGGTTTTATTGAAATCTGAATTTTTATTGCAAATTTTTTTAGAACTAAACGAATTTTCTTCTCTGTTGCAGGTTACAGGGCAAGCAAAGCAGAGAATTATTATTGTAGTGACATACAAGTGGCCTTGGGCCTCTGCTCCAAAAAGCAGAGACCAAGGGCCCTCTGAATTGCCGCGTTTCCACGGCAAAGGCTGCGGATCCGCGGCAAAGAAGAGTTGACTACTAACAGCTTTTTGTAGGGCTGCTTAGTGTAAAAAAATTCTAGTTTGCTGCAACTTTAATTTTTCTTATATGCCATAACATAAGCCTGCTAATAATCAACAGTAAAATATTTGTTGAAAAGATAAAAATTGATTAGACATTTGCATTTTAGGCACGTGTCTTTTTAATTCCTTTATTTTTTACTGTTGAAGAGTGCTGGAGCAAGGTACGTATGCATTGCATTTAGCATAGGACTCATTTCGTGGTTGTTTATATCGCTTTGAATGAATCTTACATATCTTGTACACTTGCACAAAATTATTTTAAGGGCACTAACCCATAACAAGATAAGGTGGGGATTTAATCACCCTTCCTTAGCCAAAAATCAGATTCCAAGCACTCACTAACCCAAGCCTAACTAAAATTGAGTAGACGTTGGCCCTAGGGACACCTCGGACTCAATTTGGAGATTATCCTAAGGGGGAAAAATGTTAGAATCTAACTCCTGCAAAATCAGTGTCTAGGAAAGGGATTGAGGGCCGAAAGCCCGAAGGTTGGTGGTTATTTAATTAAGGAACGTCTTTGACAGAAAACCTCCCACCAACCTTGCCCTGACCTGGCTGATTAGCTTGTGGTTAAAGTCTACATTAGACCTCCCGTGGACAGTCTAACCAGTTAGGAGTCGTCTAGGTCCTAAGTCTACCCTAACTTAGGCTAGAATTTTTTCTTTTTTGCTTGTTTATTTGTTTGTTTTTCTTTGTTTGTATTCTATTGTGTGATATGGACTATAATAATAATTTTTTCAACTACAATAATAATCCTATTACACACCGACTTCATTTTCGGATATTACCAACCCGGCATATCATAACTTTGACCAACCTAGTGTGCCGGATTGGTCTTATCCGAATCAATATGACCCATACCCCCCATCTAATAATTATAATTTCCATAATGATTTCAACTCTTCACCGAGTCAGTGGGGATTCACCTCCCCCGAGCATAATTTCCAACCACCTTGCCCTCCTTCTCCACCCAGTCCACATGATGTTCAAGATTCATACTCAGTTCCACCCGTCCAAAATAGGAAACCATCAATTATGGAAATGAGTATGCGTGAGTCCAAACACAAATCCCAAAATCTGATGGACTCACAATTTCACTACCACTTCCAAGACAATTCTTCTTCTTTTCATCAAAACAATGAACCTATCAACTACGAAAAGATGCTTGAAGCCATGACTCAGGCTCAAAACACTCGTAATCGTGACATAGATATGATGGTCGAATCCTACGTTCTCACCGTTGGACCAGTTCTGATGTCACTACCAATTCTGTTGGAGCCGAAGAGTCATGTAGTTTTGGAAATCAAGATTCTATTTCAGAACAACCATGTGAACTTACCCAAACTCCAAATGATATGATAGTTTGGCTAGTTTACCTTTTCCTGAAATAGAACTTGAAAATGATTATGATCCTGAACCCCAACTTAGTGATTCAATTCTATTCCTGATTTGATTATGACTCTGGTATCTTCACCTGACTTCAATCTTTTCCCGGAGTCAACATTGGATCCTGTACCAATTCATAAAGAAATTGAATCACCCATCTTTGAGGATCATGTTGAACTTGACCAACTTTACAATTTTGAACATCCCATGGATAAATTGGCAAGTTCTCCATTTTTGATATTGAACTCAATGAGATGTGTGACATAGATTCTCACATATGTGATCCAGTTCAACTTTCTGAATCAATATTGACTCCTGTTTTATTACCAAACTTGAATAATATTCTAGAGTCAGTTTCGATTCCCCCACCTATCATTCCTGAACTGGAATCACCCATATTAGGTCACATTCCATTGTTGGAAAATACATGTGGACTGAAGTTTCAACTTCTTGACTTGGACCCAATTTCTGAACCTATTTCGACTCCTGAACCTTTACTTGACTTAAGTCACCTTCCTGAGTCGGTATTAGTTCCTGTCCTTCCTGAGTCCAAGTCAACCGTTCTATCATTTCATACTCCATTCTGGGACGAGGTGGTTGATAAACTTGACTCCGAAATTAGTAATGGAACATGGAAATTAGATGGGGCCAAATATTTAATAAAAATCCTTCATGGATATATCTTTTTAATGGGTTATATTAAAGATAGTGCTGGTGGGTTCCTCCGAGACCCAAGAAAAGTTGATTGGGCCGCGTTTTGTGGACCAATCAGACCACCACCGGAACCACCACCTTAAGGTAACACTTTCCTTCCCTGTCGTCTTTTTCATGCATCTATGCATTAATTCATACATTGAGGACAATGCATGAGATAGGTGTGGGGGAGGGTCTAACATAACTTTTCTTTTTGTTTAAAAAAAAATTGACACTTTTCTTTACTTTTAAAAACTTTTTGAAAAATAGAAATAATATTTTGACTTATTTTTGTAAGAAATTAAGTTAATTTTAAGGAATAGGAAAATCCAAATTAGGATTTCTTATACTTGGTCAAATAAGATTATTTGTTTGATTTATAGAGTTAGGAAGATAATTTGTCAAAGTAATTTAGTCTTGATCTTTACCTTGATGAAATATGCACACTTCATACACTTACACACTTAGGGTTCAAAAACAAAGATTCTTATGCCTTATAAAAAATATATATAAACAAATCTAATTATTGATTAGCTAGGTGCTTTGGCCTAAGAAAGCCTTAGTATTTATGCAAAAGATAATTAGATAAGTTTAAAAAAAAAACACGTCTAATTATTGACTAGCTAGGTGCTTTGGCCTAAGCAAACCTTAGTATTTATGCGAAAGATGATTAGATAAGTTTGAAAAAAAAAATCCTCTGATTAAGCTGGGTATTAGTGCCTAATAAAGCATAACTATTCACGCCTAAAAGAGATTCATATAATAAAATCCTTAGTTTTGTGGCCTTATTTGCTCGAGTCCTTAAGTCCTAGGGGTGTCTTCTCACCTGGTGCCCTAAGACCGTCTGGTTTGGGAGTCATCGATTAAAGGCTCGTTACATGGGCAGATTAGAAAGCCTAATAAAACTAAGGAATAATACCACAAAAAAAAGAGTATATATATAAAAATAAATAAGGCATAAGAGTTAGAGTTAATGAACCCTTAGTCAAAATTTTCACATTCACAAGGTGCATATGACTTAGGGTAAAGTAATAGACTAGATGAGAAGCACAATTTGACTCCTTACTTTGATTGATAACAAATTTTTGAATAGAGACTAAGTTTAGGAATGAAAAATTCGACTTTCCTATAACTTATAGATTGCTTAGATCTTACAATCATATTTCAAATATTTTTCTCTTTCAAATTGCTTTTCGAAAATACTAACTCTTTATTTCCCTTTCTTTATGGATTTTGTGGGTGTAATCCGCTGAAAACCCTCACGAGACAACACTCGTCCTCTAGGGGAAACCTAGAGGTTTAACGGCTTGTTGCACATGCTCAGTGCAATCACGTGACCTGCGAAAGTGGTCTAATAATCCTTAGTATAATTTAGTTGTTTTGCTCGAGGACGAGCAAAAGATAGGTATGGGGGTGTGATTGGTTGCTAATGTTGCATATTTAATGTCACATTTTCATACTTATTTTAGAATAAAAGCCTGCATTGTCCTAATTATTTGTTTAACTTATTTGCAGGCCCAATCCTTAAGGAGATGAAGAGAAATGAGCCCAAAAGCCCACCAGAATTCTGAATTAAATCAGAGTTAATTCGTACACATAAAATCAGGGCAAAATCAAGAGGTTGAAACCGGTTGAGAAGAATCATCTCAGAATCGATCGGTTAAAGCCAAGAATCCAAGGCCATTTCGTCAGAATCCAGAGCTCAAACGACAAAACCAACAAAGGATAAAGCCAGAAGAAACCCTCGGAGAGACCCACCAACAGGGTGTGGCCATCTGGCCACACCCTGGCCGCGGAAACACGGCTTGGGCTGCGTTTTCGCAGCAATCTTGGGGAGTTAGGGGGAGCGTGAACTCCTCCGACCTCCCGGGATCTTGGTGGTTGGGTTTTCTGCCTATAAAAGGCCATTATGTGCACTGAAAATGGACGTCAAGGCAGATTAGGATTAGCCTAGTTTTAATTCTTTAGCTTAGGTTTTTCTTTTCTTCTTATGTAATTTGTATGTAACTTAGGGTAGAAGAAGATTCATGTAAGTAAGAGAGAGAGGCTGAAGTTGAGAGTGACACCGACGATGTACCCTCCTCCTTTCTTCCATTGTCTCTACAATAAATAAAGTGAATTCCAAAGCAAGTATAACCAAGCTACGTGAGAGCCAGCGATAGTTCATGAAGACGTTCTCCTCTTCCAAGATCCGCATCAATTCGTTCTTCTTATGCTTGACGATATAATGTGCACGGGGACTGAGCTCGAGTTTATGATCTATGCATTGAACGCCTCCGAAGCAAAAAGGTAGAACTTGCAAAAAGGTTTCCAAGTAAGTCATCACTCAACCTAGGTATTTCTACACTTTTCTTTCTTTCTTTTCTTTTACTTCTTTAGTATAGATCTCCAACCATCTCCTCCAACTCTTTCTTCTCCACTTCATTGTACCTACTCGCTTCATTGTTTTCTGATTTTTCCAACTTCTCATTCTTCCACTTTCTTCTAACTTTAATATAACTTTCTTTTTCTTTTTTATTAACTTTAAAAACAGAGAAAAACTTTCGCTTATTTTCATAACGATTTCAATAAAAAACCGTAAAGCTTCCATCGCAAACCCTCCTTGTGGATCACGACCCGCATAGCCACTTGCTATAGCGGAAGAATTGAGCACTTGCACATATTCTTTCTTAAGTTCTATAATCTCGTATTTGTGTGCAGGTTTAGCCTCAATCAGTTAGTTTCAAAACTTGACTTTATATTCTTTATTGAAGCTAAGCACCTACTAAAATCTTGATTAATATCTGAAACTTATTAAACACAAGATCATTAGTAAACTAACCTTCATAAGTTTGTCATCATCAAAACTAAGGTGAAGGACCTTTGGGCTAACAATCTCTCCCTTTTTGATGACGACAAAACTTATGAAGTTATATATGCATTAATTAAGCATAGGCTTCATAGAAACTCCCCCTTAACTTATGCATAATCATAGATCACATAGATATGCAATGTAAGCTCAAAATACCAATAAACAAAAATAAAAGATATGTAATGAGAAAAAAAAACATATGTATATATGCATAAACAAGTGTATAAATGCATAAACAATTAATTAAATATGCATATATAAACCCAAATTCTTCTACCCCTTTTTGTCACTCATCAACAAAAAGGTGAAGAAAAACATACAATACCAATAGACATATTTTAAAACAAAATATTGATACCAATAAAAACAACCAATTGAAAGTACAACGATCTTTTTATCAATTAAAATGAAACAATCTTATACCAATTGATATCAATAGAAGTACATGACACCAATTGAAAGTAAAAACCAATTTTTAGGTAAACACTAAAACTATTTTGCAATAAAGATACCAGTTTGAGAATAATATCAATTTAAGATTATTGATGCCAATATTGAAAATGTTAGCATATACCAAAACAAACTATTTTTCATCATAAAGAGTGGAAGTAAGATGTCAATTGAAAATAAAATCAATTGAAAGATAAAATAAGAATTTTTCTCCCCCTTTATAAAATACTAATGAAACTAATGCTTAAACTTGTAAAGATATCAATTATCATTAAGAACTAAATCAAACTTAGCATGAAATCAATTTTTATGCAAAAAAATGTATGGACATTGTAAAATAAGCACAATCAAAGTCATATATATGTATATATGAAAATGGAGTTATCGCTTGAAATCTAAATCATACATATATAGAAAACACATATGAGTATACAAAAATGAATTTTCATTAAGAAGCATGTATAACACATACCTACCACCCTATCATGCACATATTTGAAAGATATTCAAAAAGGGTATACAAAGCATGGTTGCCCATCCAACTGCCCTTTTATGGTAGGGGTTTTCAAAATAAGATTTGAAGATCATTTTAGCATAGTTTGAAAATCACTAACAAATTAAAGAATAACGACTAGTTTAAGGTAATTTTGAAAACTAGTATGAAATCTTTCAAGAAAAGAATAAAATATAAATGTATCCAGAAATATGAAAATTACACAAAAATTTGTTGGCCCAAAAGGTTACACTCTTCATTTGTTTAAGTTTTGATGATAACAAAACACATAGAGGCTATATGGTACTAATAAGTTGTTTTAGATGAGTTTCAGGTTAGTGCCATTCTTGATGGCTTTTCTTAGCAATTGCAAGGTTTGCAAGGTTTATGATGCTAATAAGGCCAATGGCGCAAGAAGAAGTGTTCATAGAAGAGAAGCTCTAGATTGGTATAGCATAGAAGTGTTCATAGAAGAGAAGGCTCTAGATTGGTATAGCATGGCTCAGAAACTTCATTATGGCTCAGAGATTTTTTTGTTTTATTCTTATAGTTTGTTAAAGAATAGTGAATAGGTTTGAAGCTCAAAATTTCCTACACACTAGTTTTTGTGCACATGACTTTTTCTAAAAGAAATTTCTCCTATACACAAAATAATTTTTTTAAAACATATTTTATTACTTACAAACTCTATTTTATATGTATACCTAGTTTTGATCATAAGTACTTTGAAAAATTATCAAGATCTTTAAAACATTTTTCAAAAAATCTAATTTTGGCCTGTTGCAGTTGACGGGCGGTCGACCGGCTCTGTTTCAGGTCAGAACGGTCGACCGGGCTTCTGACCATTTGGGTGCGTGCATGTGTGCACATCTCCCGGTCGATCGGGCGGTCGACCGGACCCCATTTCGGTCGACCGACCTTCGGCCGACTGAAAGTCCTCTACTCTCTGTTTGTTTTGGTCGACCGGGCGGTCGACCGTGGGCCGGCAACGGCTAAATTTTTTGATAACCCAGTCGACCGGCCGGTCAATCGAGAGCTGGATTTCAGCCTTAACGGCTAGTTTATTTAACACGTTTTAAAACGTGTATTTTGTCTCTAAACGAGGGGCTGGTTTGGGTCAAATATTTCCTAATTATTTGTTATAATAGTTTACTCTTTAATCCCTAGCTCTATCCTATAAATAGGGATGATTAGGGTTGAGGTAATAACAACAATCTTTTGCAAAAAATATTCAAGTTTAAGGCTTTCAAAAGAAGCTTTTTGTTCTCTGTTTTTGTGCTCAAAATTCTCTCTTTTCTGAAGTTTTTAGTTCAAAACTCTCTTCAATTTTATTTTCCTTTTCACTTAAAAAACTTGAGCTTCAATCCTACACATTATTCTCTAGGGTTTTTGTAAGGGAAAAAAGTTTTCAAAAGAGGGTTTGTTGTCTTTTGATCACCAAGACATTCTTGTACTTGTGGCTCCACTTCCTCTGGATTAGAGGAGTATGATTGAGGAGTTCGGTACTCTGGTGTGGTTGTAACTCTTTATGAAAGTTATAGTGGTTGGAAAATCCTTCTTGGTGAAGGTAGGGACGTAGAGCTGGGCGCTCGAACCTCGAAACAAATCTCTGTGTTTGCGATTGGTATACTTACTTCAATTAATTGCTTTATATTCATTGCTTTATTTACTTGCTTCATAAACATTGCTATATTGTCGATCAATACTCACACAACAAAATTGCATTGTGTACCTCAAACTCTTATCTAGAGGAATCACGAGGAAGGAGTTCAGAGCCCTTCACAGGGTATTCGGCTTTTAGTCTTGTTTCGAGTGATCGTTACATCATAACTTTTAAATTTGTGCATTGATTAGCATTATCACCTATGCACCCCCCTCTAGGTGATTTTAATTGATTTCAGAGTTAGGACTCTAGTTTTTGGCTTCACATCCTTAGAGAGATCCTAAAATTTGCTAATCACTATTTGCATATTTACATTCATACACTAGTAAAGATGGCCGGTAACATTAAGACCCCTCCCAAATTTGATGGACTCAACTTTCCCATATGGAAAGTTATGATGACTATTTTTTTACTATCTCTAGGTAGTCTAGTTGCTAAGTCCTTGACCAAGCCCTATAGTAGACTCGAGAGTGAGGACACTTGGTTTGAACTTACCTTCAAGGAATATGAAGCTAATTCAAAGGCTCAAAATGCCCTACTTTTAGCTTTGAATGAGGATGATCTAACACGGGTTATTCATTACAAATCCGCCTTTGAGATTTGGCAACACTTATGGTCACTCATGAGGGGACATCACAAGTCAAGAGAGCTAAGATAGATTTCTTGTGTTCCAATATGAAAGTTTTAAAATGCTAGAAGAAGAATCTATTGATGATATGATTACCAAGTTTACTAAGATTACCAATGCTCTTTCTTCTCTAGGTGATGATATAAGCAACGACCAAAAAGTGCGTAAAGTGATTGTGCTCTTCCTTCGTCATGGGAAATCAAAGCTACCACCTTGAAGGAGTTGAATGACAAAGACGAGATGGAGCTCATAAGTCTTATTGGAAACCTTAAGACTCATGAGATGGAGAAGAAGGCAAGGGAAGAAGCGGTACCTCAAAAGAAGAACTCCATAGCTTTCAAGTCTTCCTCTACCAACTACGACGATGAAGAAGAGGATGAAGAGCTATATCTCCTAGTGAGAAATGTAAAGAGGATGTACCGCAAGAATAAACTCAACTATAGAAAGCGATGGGAAGGGAAGGAGGAGAAAACGATCATATGCTACAATTATCGGAAACCCGAACACATCATGGCCGATTGTCCCGATTTCAAGAAAAAGATGACCTCCTCCTTGAAGCAAAAGAGGCCAGTTGAAAAGAAGGTATACAAAGCCACTTGGGATTCGGAAAGTGAATCTGAAGATGAAGTCGACACGGCGAATATGTGTTTCATGGCAAACACACCAAAGTAATTAATCAACCTCTTGATGATGAAAATGAAATAAGTAGATAAATGTTAGAACATGCTTTTGTTGAACTTTCTGAAAGTTTTGATGATAAAAAGGTAGAATGTTCTAAATTGAAAAGGAAATTGAGATGCTTAAAAATCAACTTGCAATTTCTTAAAAGAAAAGGATGAACTTTCTTCCAATCTTATTTCAACAAAAAGAGAATTGACGCTTATAAAGTTGCTTGTAAAGCTAAATTTCTAAAAATTGATGAAAATGAATTATCCTCATTAAAAACTAAAATCAATGATTTTGGAAATATTTTAAAAGAATGTGCTTTTAATACTAATAAATTAGAGGAAATGTTTTCAAAGAAGCATTTGCACACTCCACATGCTAAGAATGATAAAACATCTCATGCTAAAAATTCTCATGCTCATCATGCCAACACTTCACATGACACTAATGTTAAAACTACTCATGCTCACAATTCACATGTTCGTAAGCCACACACTCATTATGCATTTAAATATGGAAGAATTTATAGATGCACTTATTGTGGTTGGAATGGTGATTTAACTAAATTTTGCTATGATCATATAAATAGGACAAATAATCTTGTTTGGGTTTGTGACTAACTTTTTAGGACCCAAGAAAATATGGGTACCAAAATCAAGTCCTAAATTATTTGATGTAGGTACACACCAAGGCTCCAAGACGTAAGGAGCGGTGGTACCTTGATAGTGGTTGTTCAAGGCATATGACATGGGATATCAACAACTTCACAACCCTATCAAGGTACGTTGAAGGTGGCATCGTCACCTTCGGTGATGACTCCAAGGGCATCATCATCGGTATAGGTAACATTAAGATTGGTGCATCTTCTTTAATAAAAAATGTTGTTCTTGTTGATGGGCTTACACATAACTTGTTTAGTATAAGTCAACTTTGTGATCATGGTCTCAAAGTTGTGTTTGATGAATCTTCTTGCAAAATTTTGATTGTAAAACCAATGATTGTATTCTCACTGGATTTCATAAAATAATGTCTATATTATTGACATGCTTAATTTGGATTGTTCTACTAAATGCTTGAATGCTTTCGATGAGATTTCATGGCTTTGGCATAGAAGATTTGGACATGCATCTTTTGATCATCTTGCTAGAATTAATTCTAAGAAATTGGTGAAGGGTATTCCTTACTTGAAGTTTGAAAAAGACCGCATTTGTGGCGCGTGCCAACTTGAGAAACAAACCAAGTCTTCTTTCAAACCAATCAAGGATATCATGTCAACTAGGCCATTAGAATTGATTCACATGGATCTTTTTGGACCAACTAAAACTAAAAGCTTAAATGGAAGTAGATATGTTTTTGTTTTAGCTGATGATTTTTCTCATTTCACTTGGGTTTTCTTTTTGGAACACAAAGATCAAACTTTTTCGCATTTTAAGATTTTTCGAAAAAGGGTTGAAAAAGAAAAAGGATTTTCAATTTAAAAATAAGAAGTGATAGAGGTGGTGAGTTTGTTAACCAACTCTTCATGACTTGTTGTGATGAAAAGGGAATTAAACATGAAATGTCATGTCCTAGAACTCCACAACAAAATGGAGTAGTATAAAGGAAGAATAGAACTCTTCAAGAAATGGCTAGGACTATGATAAGTGAATATGGTCTCCCTCAATATTTATGGGCCGAGGCCGTAAACACCACATGCTACATATCAAACCGTATTTATTTGTATAAAAATACTTTCAAAACCTCTTTTGAAATTTATCATTTAAGAAAACTAAATGTTTCATACTTTAAAGTTTTTTGATGCAAGTGTTTTGTTTTGAATACTAAAGATAATTTGGGTAAATTTGATGCTAAGGCTTATGGAGCAATATTTGTTAGATATTCTAGTACTAGCAAAGCTTATAGAGTATTCAATAAATCTTCTCATACTATTGAAGAATCTATGCATGTTAAATTTGAAGAATCTAATACTATTGTTGAGAATGTTGTAGAGATTGACTCATTAGGTGAGGACATGGAGAAAATATCTTTGAAGGACTCACCCATTCTAGAAGAAATGCAAGAACACATTGGTGAAGTTCAAAAGGATGAAGTGGAAAACTCTCAACCACTTCCTAAAGATTGGAGATATGCTACAAATCATCCCAAGGATCTCATCACAGGTGATGTATCTAAAGGGGTAACCACTCGCTCCAAACTCCATGAATTGTGTGGTAATTTTGCATTCATCTCTCATTTTGAACCCAAAAATATCCTCGAAGCCGAGGGTGACTCATATTGGTTGCTAGCTATGCAAGAAGAGCTCAATCAATTTGAGCGCAACCAAGTTTTGCACCTTGTTCCTAGACCCCATGATAGACCAATAATTGGTTTTTTTAGGAATAAGATGGATGAGTCAGAAAATGTTATTAGGAATAAGGCTAAGTTAGTGGCCCAAGGTTACACTCAAGTTGAAGGAATCGACTTTGAGGAGACCTTTGCACCTGTAGCACGGCTTGAAGCCATACGGATTACACTAGCTTATGCATCTTTTAAAAATTTTAAACTTTTTCAAATGGATGTAAAAAGTGCTTTTTTAAATGGTTTTATCAATGAAGAAGTTTATGTTGAATAACCTCCCGGTTTTGTGGATCATATACATCCTAATTTTGTTTTCAAGTTAGATAAAGCTTTGTATGGTTTAAAACAAGCTCCAAGAGCTTGGTATGAAAGGCTTTCTAGTTTTCTTCTTTCAAATGATTTTGTTAAAGGCAAAGTAGACACCACATTATTTACTAAGCATGTTGATAGTGACATTCTTATAGTGCAAATAATGTTGACGATATAATTTTTGGTTCTACAAATGAGTTTCTTTGCAAGGAGTTTGAATAGTGTATGCAACGTGAATTTGAGATGTCATTAATGGGTGAATTAAATTATTTTCTTGGACTCCAAATCAAGCAAATGCGTGATGGAATTTTCATATGTCAAGCCAATACTCCAAGGAACTCATCAAGAAATTTGGACTTGAAGATTCAAAAATTTGCAACACTCCCATGGCAACTACCACCAAGCTTGATAAGGATAACCAAGGTAAGTGTGTTGATATTAAGTTATACAGAAGCATGATTGGTAGCTTGTTGTATTTAACTGCTAGTAGGCCGGATATCATGTTTAGTGTGTGTTTTTGTGCTAGATTCCAATCGTGTCCTAAAGAATCTCATTTAATTGCGGTAAAACGCATCATTCGTTATATTAAGGGCACTATTGGAATGGGTCTTTGGTATCCGAAAACTGGAGAATTTTCAATGACGAGTTTTTCGGATGCCGACTATGCGGGTTATAGAGTGGATAGGAAGAGTACTAGTGGAACATGTCAATTTCTTGGTAATTGTCTTGTTTCATGGTCTTCTAAGAAACAAAATTTGGTAGCCCTCTCAACCGCCTAGGCAGAGTATGTTGCCGCGGGGGCTTGTTGTGCACAAGTCCTTTGGATGAAACATACTCTCCTTGATTATGATTTGTATTATGATCATATAAATTTTTTTGTGATAATACTAGTACTATATATATGACTAAGAATGCAAATCAACATAGTAAGACCAAGCACATTGAGATTAGATATCACGTTCTTAGATATCATTTTGAGAAAGTTGATATTGAGATTGATTATGTTTCTTCTGATTTGCAACTTGCCAAAATTTTCACTAAACCACTTGATTATAATAGATTTTCTTTATATGTGGTGAACTTAATGTTTGTGTTGTTGAATAAGAAAGTTTTCTTACTAATTTATCCCTTTTGATGTATGACAAAAAGGGGGAGATATGTGTCATGATTTTTGGTGTTTTATTAATAGCGTTTTATTGATGCTTTTGTTTCATTGATGTGTTTTTATTGTTATCTCATGTAAACTTGTTTTATATTTGTTTAGATAGAGCATTATTTGAGGGGGAGTTTTTACCTCTTTTATATCTTGTGATATAGCCTATATGTTTTGTCAGCATCAAAAAGGGGGAGATTGTTGGCCCAAAATGTTACACTCTTCCTTTGTTTAAGTTTTGATGATAACAAAACACATAGAGGCTATATGGTACTAATAAGTTGTTTTAGATGAGTTTCAGGTTAGTGCCATTCATGATGGCTTTTCTTAGCAATTACAAGGTTTGCAAAGTTTATGATGCTAATAAGGCAAATGGCGCAAGAAGAAGTGTTCATAGAAGAGAAAGCTCTAGATTAGTATAGCATAGAAGTGTTCATAGAAGAGAAGGCTCTAGATTGATATAGCATGGCTCAGAGATTTTTTGTGGCTCAGAGATTTTTTTGTTTATTCTTATAGTTTGTTAAAGAATAGTGAATAGGTTTGAAGCTCAAAATTTCCTACACACTAGTTTTTGTGCACATGACTTTTTCTAAAAGAAATTTCTCCTATATGCAAAATATTTTTTTTAAACATATTTTATTACTTACAAACTCTATTTTATATGTATACCTAGTTTTGATCATAAGTACTTTGAAAAATTATCAAGATCTTTAAAACATTTTTCAAAAAAATCTGATTTGGCCTGTTGCGGTCGACCGGGCGGTCGACGGCTCTGTTCAGGTCAGACGGTCGATCGACGGTCGACCGGTCATCTGACCGTTTGGGTGCGTGCATGTGTGCACGTCTCCCGGTCGACCGGACGGTCGACCGGACCCCATTTCGGTCGACCAACCTTCGGCAGACTGAAAGTCCTCTACTCTCTGTTTGTTTCGGTCGACCGGGCGGTCGACCGTGGGTCGGCAACGGCTAAATTTTTTGATAACCCGGTCGAACGGTCGGTCGACCAAGAGCTGTATTTCAGCCTTAATGGCTAGTTTATTTAACACGTTTTAAAACGTGTATTTTGTCTCTAAACGAGTTTAGGGGCTGGTTTTGGGTCAAATATTTCCTAATTATTTTTTATAATAGTTTACTCTTTAATCCCTACCTTTATCCTATAAATAGGGATGATTAGGGTTGAGGTAATAACAACAATCTTTTGCAAAAAATATTCAAGTTTAAGGCTTTCAAAAGAAATTTTTGTTCTCTGTTTTTGTGCTCAAAATTCTCTCTTTCTGAAGTTTTTGGTTCAAACTCTCTTCAATTTTATTTTCCTTTTCACTTACAAAACTTGAGCTTCAATCTTACACATTATTCTCTAGGATTTTTGTAAGGGAAAAAGGTTTTCAAAAGAGGGTTTGTGGTTTTGATCACCAAGACATTCTTGTACTTGTGGCTCCACTTCCTCTGGATTAGAGGAGTGTGATTGAGGAGTTGGGTACTCTGGTGTGGTTGTAACTCTTTGTAAAAGTTATAATGGTTGGAAAATCCTTCTTGGTGAAGGCGGGAACGTAGAGCTGGGTGCTCGAACCTCGAAACAAATTTCTGTGTTTGCGATTGGTTTACTTGCTTCATTTAATTGCTTTATATTTATTGCTTTATTTACATGCTTCATAATCATTTCTATATTGTCGATCAATACCCACACAACAAGATTGCATTGTGCACCTCAAACTCTTATCTAGAGGAATCACGAGAAAGGAGTTCAGAACCCTTCACGGGGTATTCGGCTTCTAGTCTTATTTCGAGTGATCGTTGCATCATAAATTTAAATTTGTGCATTGATTAGCATTATCACCTATTCACCCCCCCTCTAGGTGATTTCAAAATTGACACTCAAAAATCTATAAAGCTCATATAGGCTCGTGAATCAAAGCCATTAGAAAACAAAAGATATAGTGTACTAAAATTATGTAAGAAATATATACATGGAGATAAGCAATGAAGCTTCAAAACAAAAATAATTCCTTTATCATAAACATGAAAATCATTAAAACTTCATTTCATCAAAACTAAACAAGCTTCATGATATATGTATGTTTTGTTGAAACTAAAGTATACATACATATCCAAACCTAAACTAGTCCATAAAAGAATATTGCATAAAGGAAACTGACTCTAGATAGACATGTGTAGGTATAGTTTTAGACAAAATTAACACATACATGAAGCTAAACATATTTAATTAAAACATGTACAAAAGTAGGAAAAATAAGTAAAGATATAAGAATCATCAAAACAAGGTTATACAAATACATGTAATGAGTACAAATGAACAATGAAGCACAAACACATGATAATCAAGTGTAGCTCACAATTGTATAAGTATAAACATAAATGTTAACGAAAACTACATCTAAACAAGTAATCAAAACATGAGTACAAAACATAAACTAACATAATCATTAGGATAACTGCAAATAGTATAATCATTAGGATATACATAATAAACATTGCATTTAACATAATGAGCATTAAAATCATAACATGTTAAAAATCAACAATAAAAGCATGTAAACTAAAATAAGAGCTAGAGATAGTTACCAAGATCAATGAACTAATATCTAGGTCTCCAAACTGTTGTGGTCCTTCCACCAAACATCCTTGAAAATGATGCATCCAAAAATATGACATTGAGTTCGAAACATATCTACCATCAAGGCAACAATACTCTCACGTCATGTGAGAGCCCACATCTACAACAAATAAAATAGGAGTAGAATTTGGTATCTATACTTTCTTGGGTCCATGGGGTTAGCGCCTTTCCTAACCAAACAAATTATTTACAAAATTTGAAGCATGTATTCTATCATAACAAAATTTTACAAGGTGACACGTACGTCCACAATGTGTGCAAGTATACACATAAGCATACATGGTGTCATGTGTGTAAACTTGAGAAGCATGTGTATGCCGTGATTGGTGTGCATGCATATGTAGAGTATGTTCCTTTCAAAATATAAATTTCAATCTGTTGTGGTTCATGGCACATTGGCTCAAAGTGGAGTCTAAACAATCTACATTCTTCTTCAACACACATATATCATTTTCAATGAAAGAAGATATGAAGAAAATACTACTCTTGTCATAAGAAGATGAATCAATGGAGCATGACAAGAATGATAAGTCAAATCATTTTCAATGAAATATTTTCTAAAGAAATGCATTCCAATTCTTTAGAAATCAAAATAATTTGTTTTTCAAACATTGTTCTTTTTAAAACAAATCTCATTTTTCTTTAAAACAACATCAAAATCATTTTTATCTTCAAAATTTTACTTTCATTTAAAACAAAGTCAAGTTGAACTTTCAATGAGTCTCTCATTTGAAATTTCAACCCTTTCTTAGAAAATTAAATTAAGTTTTGAAAACAAATTTTCATTTTTTCTTTTTAAATCAAAACTCTTGCTTTTCAAAGCTTTGTACTTTGAAAGCAAGTTTTCACAAACATAAATAGTTCTTCATTTAAAGCATGTGCATCAAAAGCATTATCATCACATGAAGAACTAGTACTACCATCTAGATGAGTATCTGAATGTACCTCAAGGGTGTCAATCCCTTTGACCATATAGCAAGCTTCATCGGACTCATCCATCATGGGTTCCTTCTCTAAAGCATATGTCATTTGTTTCTTAGGAGAAGTCAATATATTCCACACTACAAAAGTAGATTCACAATGAGAAATCAAAGAAAAATATTCTTTTCTTAGTGTGTGCCTAAGTGCATCTAAGGCTTATATATCAGCCTCAATGTACTTGTCATTACCAAGATATGATTTCTTGGTAGTGGCAAGGTAAACATGTAATCTTAGGGCTTTAAGATATGCACTCGTCTTAAACATTCATATATCGATGTTGGAAATATCATACATGGGAGGAGTATGAAAATTCACGAGTGTATACTGAAGTACACCTAGAGGGGGGTGAATAGGTGTAAAGCTAATCTAATGACAAATGATGCGAAATTAACAACAAATTACAACACACTTAGTGTAACCAAAGAGTGTAGCCGAATTCCTGGTGAAGGGCTCTGAACTATCTCCTCTAATTTCTCTAAATAAGAGTTGAGGTGCTATTTGAAGCTCTCTTGGTTGAACACAAGTATGGCACATAAACCCTACCAAGCATATATGTATGAATGAACGATATGAAATAATACAAGGCACAAATAAGAGAGAGAGTTTAGAGATAGTGGATCAATCGCAAACAACTAGATATGTTTTGAGGTTCGAGCCACTACTCTACGTCCCCACCTTCACATAGAAGGATTTTCACTATATCATCCACACAGGACTTCCACACGGGAACCTCCACTGAGGATTTTGGTAATACAAACTGGGAGTACACAACTCCTCTCTCCAATAATACAACCTCTACACAAGAGACAAGGCACAATACAAATCACCTCTACACTTAGAGGAATGGGCGCTTAGCCAAACAAGATCAACCTCACACAAGAGGGATAAGGCTCAAAGTCACAACTCCATAACAATCACCTCTTACTAGAGGGATAAGGCTCAAAATCAACACTCCAATAATCAATCACCTCTACACTTAGAGGGATACCAACCAAACCAAACTCAACCACCACAATCACCACTCACTAGAGGGATATCAACACAACCGCCATAATCACCTCTCACTAGAGGGATATCAAAAAGTAAAGAAGGTTTGCAACTCTAAGTGGTATCAATAACCACAAACCAATTTTCCTACAAAACTAGATCCTAATAGATAGGATAGATATGATAGCTCAAGTGTGAGAAAAACAAAGAGTTTGGAAATCAAAATCACAAAGAAAAACTCTTGGAAAACTTCTAGATTAGCTATAGGAATGATGATCAAAAATCAATTTCAAAAGACTCTATTTTTCTTTGAATTTTCCAACCATTTTTAAAACAAATAAAGATCAAATCTTTAAGCCCAAAACACTTTTAAACACTTGCTATTAAACACTTATAAAGGTGGGAAAAATTGCTCTCTAAAACTTGTCTAAAATAACTCAAGAGAAGGCATATTTATAGCCTCTCCAAATCTGCCCGTTGGCAGTCTGACAAAGGGCAAAATTGCCCTTCCGGTCGACCGCTCGGTCGACTGGCCAACGGTCATTTTTCTAACCGTTGTGCCTCCAGTTGACCACCCGGTCGACCGGCCTTAGCCAACGGTTGGCCGCCCGGTCGACCGGCCCCCACCCGATATGGGGTTCTCTTGGTCGGTCGATCACGCGGTGACCGGCCAAGTTGGCTGCCATGTACACGTCATCGTGCACATCGATCGACTACTCCGGTCGACCGACCACAGGTCCGGTCGACCGGCTGGTCGACCGCCAGTGTGTTTGGCTGGGATTTATAGGATAGAAAAACTTATCTTTTTAATTTCAAATAAATCCTATAAAATCACATAAATTCCATAAAAATAAGTTCTTGTAAGATCTTTGAAATACAAATATGTGTGACAAAAATTCAACACATACTATAAACAAGTTGACCATTTTTGTGATAATAAAATTTTGCTTAAATACAAAAACCGTATTTTCCAAACTTTAGATTTTTGAAATGGAAAACCGTTTTCTCCAAAACACATGTAAATATAAAAACATGATATTGAAATAACTTTGAAGCATATTGTATATGGATAGAATCCAATATTATATATAGAGAGAGATTTATATCTATGTTTTTTACATGAAATTCGATATCAGTTAAACCGAAAAACCAAAACCAATAAACTTTAAACTTATGTGTGTATGTGAACATGAGCATATTAACACTATCTAATCTATACACATGATCTAAATACTAAACTAAAACAAAACGAAGTCTTCTTGTCTCCAAGCCGACTCGATCCAAATACGGTCCACCGAGCTTGACTCCAACCGAGTACTAGATGCGATCTTGACGTGTGAGCTATTGAATCAACATGTGCAAGCTCCAAAACACCTTTGTTGAAGCTAATCACCTACTAATATTTTGATCAAATATTTGAAACTAAATATCACAAGATTATTAGTAAACTATAATTACATGAGTTAATCATCATCAAAACTAGAGTGAATGGTCTCTGGGCCAACAATCTCCCCCTTTATGATGATGACAAAACTCATGGAGTTATATATGCATGAATTAAATTTAAGCTTCATAGAAGCTCCCTCTTAACTCATGCATAGCAATAAACATAATGATATGTAATGAATGCTCAATACAAACATGCATAACACATATATGCTCGATACCAATTGTAAAAATAAACATGCATATATGATATCAATTGTAAGTAAACATGCATATAAACTCAAAATCATTCTCCGAATTTCTCTCCCCCTTTTTGTCAATCATCAACAAAAGGGTGAAAATAAACAAACAATAAAGATATATATGCGATATATATTCATGAAGAGGAGAGACGGTAAAGTAACTCCCCCTGCATATATGCATTTATATGAAAAGAGATGACTAAACCCTAACCACATAAAGCATAATATGCAATGTACAAAAGGAGATGTGAAGCTCCATCTACATACGTGTACTACATACCAAAGAAAGGTCAATAACTTCAATATGAAATACACTCAATATGAATTTATATATAGAGAAGATGTTAAGCTTCCCTTGCATATAAGCAATACAAATCAAAACATTATGATATCAATTGAAAAATATATCAATTTACGATGAAGGTATACATCAAAACATTATGATACTAATTTATGATACCAATTGAAAAAAATAAAACATTTTGAAGATGCCAATTGAAAGTAAACAAAAATTTTAAGATACTAAAGGTACCGATTTGAAAATATCTTGATACCAATTTAAAAAGTCTTGTAAATTTTGATACTAATAAAAGTGACACATTGTATGTTTTTGATACCAATTGAAATATATACACACACACACACCACACACACACACACACACATATATTAGGAAATCTTGATACCAATTGAAAGTAACAATCAATTTCAAGGTAACTTGATACCAAAAAATCCTTGTAAGTTTTTGATAACAATTGAAAGTAAAAACCAATTGATTTAGATAAGCATAACTCATATCAATATAGATACCAATTTAAAATGAAATACCAATTTAAAATGAAACATGATACCAATATTTAAAATGTTAGCATATACCAAAACAAAGTATTTTTCATCATAAGAATGGGAGTAAGATATCAATTGAAAATGAATTCTATTGAAAGATACCAATTTGAAAGATAAAACATCAATTTCTCCCCCTTTATGATATATCAATAAAAATAATGCATAAACTTGTATAAGATACCAATTGAAGAATAATTGACATAAAGAAGTAAATCAAGCTTAGCATAAACAAATTTGTGCTTTAAGATGTAAAGATATTGTAAGCGCAATCAAATCACACACACACATATATATATGAATATAATACCAATCGAAATTGATACTATTTGAAGTTTGAAGCATATATATATAGAAAAACAAAATATGAGTATACAAACATTAAAATATCAATTGAGACCCAAATGAAAATACAATGAAGATCAAGTGTAAACTCATAATACCTCCCTTTCATGCACATGTTAAAAAGATTTTCAATTAAGCTCACAAGGCATGGTCACCCGTTCATCCACCCTTCGATGGAAGGGGTTTTCAAAAATAGGATTTGAAAATAATTTTAACAAGTTTGAAAACTTTTCCAAAAGGAAGAAATACGCAACTAGTTTTAGATAAACTTGAAACTAGTATGAAATCCTTCAAGCACGGAATAAAACAAAGGTATATCCATGAAAATATGAAAATCACTCAACAATTGACACTCAAAGTCACATATAATACTCATAAAACACAAGTCATGAGAAAACATCAAGTAATGAGTATACAAGAATGATGTAATCACAAATCATAGGAATAGGCAATAAAGCTCAATATGACATTTTTTTGTAAACATGAAAATATGAAATTTTAATTTTCATCAAAATAATACTAACTCCAAGGCATTTGTATGTTTTGTCTAAATCTAAAGGTATACTACAACATCCCTAAACACAAGTGAGTCCATAATAAAAATTTGCATGAAACGCAAATGACTCAAGGGTATACATGTATATCTAAGTTTTAAATAAATTAACATATACAAGAAATTAAACACATGAAAACATGTACAAAAAGGGGAATACAAGTTTGAAATGCATGAATCATCAAAACTAGGTTATACTAGTACATCTAATGGGTACAGATGAGCAATAAGTACAAACATATAATAATCAATTTGTGACTCACTAGTTGTACAAGTATATACACATGTTTAAAAAATTACATTTAAACATGTAATCAAAACATGAATCACAAAATCATAAAAAAATCAATATGATCATTAAACTAAATGCACATGTTTAGAGCCATGATATACACGATAGTTAAACTAAAGTGAGAACACAAAAATAGTAATCCATATAAACATGGGTGTTGCTCAATTACTATACATGTATGTCATAGGACTAATTTTCATGGCATATAACATAATGAGCATTAAAACATGACATGCTAAAAATCAATAATGAAAGCATATAAACTAAATGGAAGTTAGAGATAGTTAAGAGGGCTCATCTCTATATCTCCAAACCATGGTGGTCCTCCCACCAAACTCCCTTTGAAAGTGATGCATCCAAAATTACCATCGTTTAGCTCGGAACGCATTCACCTCAAGGCACCAATGCTCTCACGTCAAGCGAAAGTCCACACCTATATTAATAAAAAAGAGTGATTTTTGGTACCCATACTCTTTTGGATCTATGGCATTAGCTCCTTTCCTAACCCAAATAAATCTATTTGAAAATTTTGAATCATTAATTCAATCAAAGCAAAATTTTACAAGGTGACCCTTACGTCCATAATGTGTACAAGTGTACATATGAGCATACCTAGTGTCATATGTGTGAATATGAGAAGCATGTGTATGCCGTGTATGGTGTGCATAAACATGTGGCGCATGTTTTCTGTGAAACATGGATTTAATTTCTTGTGATCCATAGCACATTGGCTCAAAGTGGAGCCCAAACAATCAACACTCTTCTTACATAGATATATCATTTTCAATATGAGAAGAAGAGGTGGAGCATGCAATGGGAATACTAGAAGATGGAGCATGGCAAACATGTGAGTCAATATAATTTTCAAAGAAATATTTTTCTTAGAAACCAAATCCAATTCCTTTGAAATAGAAATAATTTTATTTTTCAAAAATTCATTTTCTTTTAATACAAAATCAAGTTTTGAAGATAGAACCTTATTTTTCTTCAAAACATTTTCACAATCATTTTTATTTTTCAAAATTTCATTTCTTTTAGGGCAAGTTCAAGTTAGGATTTCAAAGAGTCCTTTTCATTTGAAATCTCATCACTTTCTTGCAAAGTCATGTTAAGTTTGGAAACAAATCATTATTCTCTTCTTTTAATTTAAGGCTTTTCTTTTTAAAGAGTTGGTATTTTTCTAAAAGGTTTTCATAAACAATAGATAGTTCTTCATTTAAAGCATCGGCATCAACATAATCATCGCCGGAAGAAATAGCACTATCATCTAGTTGAGTTTTCAAATTTACCTCAAAGGAGTCATTCCCTTGGACCATATAGCAATGTTGTTCAGATTCATCCTCACTAGATTCCTTCTCCACAATATTTGACGTTTGAAGCTTTGGAGAGGTCAATGTGTTTCCACACTACAAAGGCGGAATCACAATGAGAAACTATACACAAATATTCTTTGCTTAAAGTGCTTCTAAGTGCCTCTAGGGCTTGTGCATTGGCCTTTATATGCTTGCTATTATCAGATAAGATTTCTTGGTAGTGGTAAGGAAAACATACAATCCTAGGTTTTTAGGTACATACTCATTCTAAGCTTCCACATATCGATGTTAGAAATATCAAACATGAGAGATGCAAGGTAATCCATGAGTGTGTGTAAACTAATAAGTGTGCAAATGCAAATCTAGTTTAGCTAACTAAGATCTCACTCCTAGGTGGTAAGACCTACTATCTGGAGTGTAGGCTCTGATACCAATTGAAAGTACACCTAGATGGGGTGAATAGGTGTAAAGCTAATCTAATGACAAATGATGCGGAATTAAAAACGAATTGCAACACACTTAATGTAACCAAAGAGTGTAGCCGAATTTTCGGTGAAGGGCTCTGAACTATCTCCTCTAATTCCTCTAAATAAGAGTTGAGGTGCTATTTGAAGCTCTCTTGGTCGAACACAAGTATGGCATACAAACACTGCCAAGCATATATGTATGATGAACGATATGAAATAATGCAAGGCACAAATAAGAGGGAGAGTTCAGAGGTAGTGGATCAATCACAAACAACTAGATATGTTTCGAGGTTCGAATTACTGCTCTACGTCCCCGCCTTCACACAGAAAGATTTCTCGTCCACACAGGATTCCCAATATGGAACTTCCACTGAGGATTTGGGTTATACAAACCGGGAGTATACAACTCCTCTCTCCAACATACAACCTCTACACATGAGGCAAGGCATAACATAATCACCTCTACACTTAGAGGGATGGGCACTTAGCCAAACAAGATCAACCTCACACAAGAGTGATAAGGCTCAAAGCCACAACTCCACAACAATCACCTCTAACTAGAGGGACAAGCCTCAAAGCCACACTCCAACAATCAATCAGAGAGCTCTGCTCTCTATATCCAGTCTGGATCGATCGAGCCGGTCGACCGGTAGGCTCAACGGTCAAAAATATGACCGTTGGCCGATCGACCGCCCAGTCAACCGAAAGGACATTTCAGCCCTTTCCAGCTGCCAACGGGCAGATTTCATATGGGGCTATAAATACCCCCCATTTGAGTTTGTTTTCAATATGATTTTCAAGAGCAAAAATTCTCATTCTTTCTAGTATTTATATACAAGTTTTCAAAAAAGTTTTTAAGCCAAAATATTTTATCTTTATTTGTTTTAAAGGGTTGGAAAAATCAAGAAAAAGAGAAGTCTTTGGGATTATTTTTTTATCTTCATTTTGAATCTATTCTAGAAGTTTTCTCAAGAGTTTTTCTTTGTGTTTTTGATTTCCAAACTCTTTATATTCTCACACTTGAGCTTATCTTTCTATCCTATCTATAGGATCATCGTTTTGTGAGAAAGAATTGGCTTATGGTTGAGATAGACCACCAAGTAGTTAACCTTCCATTTATTGTGATATCGCTCTAGTGAGAGGTGATAGTATTACTATCCCTCTTGTGTAGAGGTGATCATGAAGGTTGTGTTGGAATCCCTCAAGTTGAGGTGATTATGTTTGTGTGGCTTTGAGCCTAATCCCTCTTGTGAGAGGTTAATCTTGTTTGGCTAAGTGCCATCCCTCTAAGTGTGGAGGTGATTGAGTTTGTTGGTACTCCTCTAGTGAGAGGTGGATATTGTGTTGGTTTGTGCCTTACCTTTAAATGTGGGTTGTATTTGTTGGAGAGAGGAGTTGTGTACTCCCGATTGTAATTGCCCCAATCCTCAGTGGAGGTTCCCTGTGTGGAAGTCCTGTGAGGACGAGTTAGTGGAAATCCTTCTGTGGGAAGGCGGGGACATAGAGCTGTGTACTCGAACCTCGAAACATATCTCGGTGTTTGCGTTTGATTCGCTTTCTCTAACTCTCTCTTATATTGTGTCTTGCATTGATTCATATTGTTCATTCATATTTATATGCTTGGTTTGTTTTGTGTGCATACTTGTGTTAACCAAGAGAGATTTATATAGCACCTCAACTCTTATTCAGAGGAATTAAGAGGAGTTAGTCCAGAGCCTCTTCTCGAAAATTCGGCTACACTCTTTGGTTACACTAAGTGTGTTGCAATTAAGTTTTAAATTTCGCATTATTTGTCATAGATTAACCTTACACCTATTCACCCCCGCTAGATGTACTTTCAATTTGTATCAGAGCCTACACTCCTGATATTAGGTTTAACCACCTAGGAGTGTGATCTTGGTTGCTAATCTAGATTTGTATTTGCACATATTATTGTTTACACACACTCATGGACTTCATGACCCCACCTATGTTTGATACTTCCAATATTGTTGTTTGGAGGCTAGGATGTCCATGTACCTTAAAACCCTAGGCTTGCATGTTTTCTTACCGCTACCAAGAAATCTTATCTTGGTAATAGCAAGCATATAGAAGCCAATGCACAAGCCCTAACGGCACTTAGAAGCATGCTTAACAAAGAGTATCTTATGTTGGTTTCTCATTGTGATTTCGCTTTTGCAGTATGGAATACTTTGACCTCTCCAAAGCT
The DNA here is from genome assembly GCA_038442645.1 of Agave tequilana. Lineage (NCBI taxonomy): Eukaryota > Viridiplantae > Streptophyta > Magnoliopsida > Asparagales > Asparagaceae > Agave > Agave tequilana. Next base: position 2,911 of record JAVJIF010015227.1, on the reverse strand, counting down.
TCAAACGCCAAATATTATAGTGGAGAAATCTAGTGGAGAATCTGAGCACAATGCTACATGGTCTAAGGGAATGACTCCCTTGAGATATATTCGGAATCTCAACTAGATGATAGTGCTAATTCTTCAAGTAATGATTATATTGATACCACTGCATTAAATGAAGAACTATCTATTATTTGTGTGAACCTCTTAGAAAATATAAAATTTTGAAAAAGAAAACTTTTAAGTTAACTAAAAAATAAGGATTTGTCTTCAAAATTTGATATTTTTTTGCAAGAAAAAGATGAGATTTCTAATGGAAGGGATTCATTGAAATCTAAACTTGATCTTACCCTAAATGAAACAAGATTTTCAAAAGTAAAAATAATTGTGAAAATGTTTAAAGAAAATGAGGATTTAACTTTAAAACTTGATTTTGTTGTAAAGAAAATGAAACTTTGAAAAAAAAATTGCTTCTATTTTAAAGGAATTAGATTTGGTTTCTAAGAAAAACATTTCTTTGAAAAATGACTTAGATTCTCATGTTTGCCATACTAGTAGAGCTTCACCACCTAGTGTATCTATTGCATGCACCTCTTCTTCCATGATTGAAAATGATATTTATTTGTTAAAGAAGAGTGTTGATTGTTTGGGCTCCACTTTGAGCCAATGTGCCATGAACCACACACATTTAGAATCTATGTTTCGAAAGAAACAAGTTCCATCTATGCATATACACCATACACGGCATACACATGCTCCTCACCTTCATGCACATAACACTATGTATGCTCATGTGTACACTTGCACACATTGGGAACGTAAGGGCCACCTTGCTAAGTTTTATTATGATAGACTACATGATGTAAATTTAGCAAATAAATTTGTTTGGGTTAGGAAAGGAGCTAACCCCCATGGACCCAAAAGAGTATGGGTATCAAAATCACTTTTATTTTATTTGATATAGGTGTGGGCTCTCACATGACGTGAGAGTGATGGTGCCTTGAGGTGGATGCGTTCCGAGCTTAAGATGACATTTTGGATGCATCACTTTCAAGGGGAGTTTGGTGGAAGGACCACCATGGTTTGGAGACATAGAGAGTTACCCTCATGATTTTGGTAATGATCTCTTACTCCCATTGATGTTTGCATGCTTTTAAATCATTCATTTATAGCATGTCTTGTTTTAATGCTCATTATGCCATATGCAATCCTTATTAGACTATTGACATACATATATAGTATGTGAGATCACCCATGTTTATATAGACCCATATTTTGTGTTCTCTCCATAGTTTAGCTATTATGTATATCATAGCTCTAATAACATGAGTATTTATATAATAATCATATGAGTTTTGTTTTGATGTTTCACGTTTTGACTTGTCCTCATGATTTTGGTAATGATCTCTTACTCCCATTGATGTTACATGCTTTTAGATCATTCATTTGTAGTATGTCTTGTTTTAATGCTCATTATGTAATACGCCATGCTTATTAGACTATTGACATACATATATAGTATGTGAGATCACCCATGTTTATATGGACCTATATTTTATGTTCTCTCCATAGTTTAGCTATTATGTATATCATAGCTCTAATAACATGAGTATTTACATAATGATCATATAAGTTTTGTTTTGATGTTTCACATTTTGACTACTTGTTTTAAATGTATCCTTCATTAAACTTGAGTATATGCTTGTACAGCTAGTGAGCCACAAGTAGATTATTATATGTTTGTGCCTAATTGTTCATTTGTACCCATTAGATGTACTAGCATAACCTAGTTTTGATGATTCATGCATTTTGACTTGTATTCTCTATTTTTATGCATGTTTTCATGTTTATGTTTTAGCTTCATGTATATGTTAAATTGTTTAAAACTATTGGATATACATGTATACCATTGAGTCATTTTGTGTTTCATGCAAATTCTTATTTAGACTCATTTGTGTTTATGAATATGTATATGTTGGCCCAGAGGCCTTCCTCTCTAGTTTTGATGATGATTAACTCATGTAGTTATGTTTACTAATAATCTTGTGATTTTAGTTTCAGATCTTTAAACAAGATATTAGTTGGTGATTGCTTCAAAAAGAGGAGTTTGGAAGCCTTCACTTGGTGATTCCCGAGCCCGAGCATCAAGATGATACATAGTCATGCTCGTTGGATCACGGTGTTTGGACCGAGTCGACTTGAAGATGAAGATCGTCAAGAAGACTTAGGTATCATAGAGTTTAGTGTATTTAGATCCAATTGTAAAGCTTAGAATAGTTGATATACTCAAGTGCACAATACACACACGTTTCATGATTTGATTTGGTTTTCATGAATAGTTGATCAAAACAAGTTTACTTTATTTTATGTATATTAGATGTGCTCTATATACATACATGCTTACATGACTTAAACAAATTTAGTTTGATATACCTATTCATGTGTTTTAATGTTTTGGTATTTTTAACAAAACATTATTTTGGAATTAAAGACAAAAACTATGATATATATTTGTTTCTTATATATTGGACTTATTACCATATGCAACATGCTTCAATGTGTTTAAATATCATGTTTTTTTATCTCAATAAGTTTTAGGAAAAATCAGATTTCCTATTGAAAAATCCAAGTTTGATAAAATACAAGTTTCGATTTTTGGTAAAAATGATAAGACACAAAATAGTTCAAATTGCTTGATATTTTAGTTGAAATTTTTATCACATGTTTATATATCAATGCAAAATGATAAAACTATTTTTGGGTAATTTTACAAGACTTAAAGATTTTCTAAAATATTTTAACCCCAGTTTCTGACCCAGGACTGTGGCTGACAGGCCAGGTCGGTCGACCGCACGGGTCGATCGCACCAAAGGCCGGTCGACCCTTGCGGTCGACCGACGTGCACAGGCTTGTGCACGTTTGGCAGACA